>CAUYQV010153968.1:0-26885 GCA_963574575.1 Galagoides demidoff | reverse complement strand
CAAATAGCTGGGACCACAGGTGCCCGCCACAACGCCCGGCCATTTTTTGGTTGCAGCCATCATTGTTGTTTGGTGGGCCCGGGCTGGGGATTCGAACCCGCCACCTTAGGTGTACGTGGCTGGCGCCTTAGCCGCAGAATTAGTTTCTAAAGGGGACAGAGTTTCAGTTTTGCAAGATGAAGAGTTCTGGAGATGGATGGCGGTAAAGGTTGCGCAACAATGTGAATGTACATAATACCACTGTACTATATCAAAAAGTTTGCACCTGAGGCAGGAGTGTTTGGTGTGTCCATCCTAACTCAGGCAGGTGCACATCCCAGATTTCTGCTCTGAGACTCCCTCATGCCTCCCCAGCCCCACCGCTTCCCCCAGCTACCACTCAAACACAGAGGTCAAGCTGGGTTCCTTCCTTACTGGGGTTGGGGGAATTTCAGCCTTGCCCTAAACCCAGACCTGTGGCTCTGCTGGGGACCAAGCGTTTTCTAGGGAGATAAGGTCACCTCAGGGCTTTCTTATAGAGGGTTCCACCCAAGGAGGAAGGACCCTGGAAGGGGGTCCAGGGAACCAGACAGGCTGCTTACAACCACTTCCTCTTCTGGGGAGAACACGATCACAGTAATAGTACTGGGAGGGACAACAGCCCCCTACACTGAGCTCTGTAATCAAACTGCCTGGTTCAAATCCTAGTTTTAATCCACCTAGGCAAGTGATTATGGGCAAGTAAATTAACCTCAGTTTTCTCCTCTGAGCAATGGGGACAATGAGACCCACATGCCATGGATAAGGAAAATGGATACACATGATACACATGCTCTGTGAGCATGGATACTCAGATGTCTGAAAATGGATACACAGAATTGGCAGCTAGTAGGTGCTCAGGGAATATCAGTGGCAATATTTTCATTTAAGTTTTAAGTTTTTATCTCTTAAATACTTGAATTCAGCACTTCCTTCCACCTCCACCAGCTCAGACAACAGCCACAGAGCTGCCCATCTAGCCTCCCCACCTCCAAGAAGGGGTCTTTTATAAATGCCCCTCCTCTAGCTGCTGGAGAGACCTCCTTTGCCCCCTTATTGTGCCTGCTGTCCTCTGCCCATGTCACTCTCCAGGCAAGCTGGTCTGGTCAGCTCTCAGATTCTGCATTGCCCAGACCCTCCCAGCCGCCATCTGCCTTCTGCATGTGCTGTTCCTTCTGGTAACCACTCCTTTCCCTCCAGTTAATCCACATTCGTCTTCTCATTCTTAGTTCTCAGGATGCTTCCCCAAGGCAGCCCTCGCTGACTACTCCCAGCCTAGGCTGGACCCCGCTCCCAGTTGTCATAAGTGCTCATTACCCTACATCTTCTTCTAAGCACTGACCATGTTTTGAAATCACCCAGTTGTCAGCAGGATCATAGGATCGTTTAACACCTTCCCACCAAAGTCTCACACGGTGTCAGGCACATAGTAGGTCCTCCTCAGTGTTTTTGTCAGACACTGTTCTGAGCATCATCTCACTCACTCGGTCTTTATAAGTGAAGTAGGAAGTTGGCACAATTGTCATTTCCTCCCCACAGATGAAAAACTGAGGCCCAGAGAGGCAAAGTAACTTGCCCGAGGGCACACAGCCAACCATGGCTAGGTGGTATCAGACTCGGCTCTGCCTAAAAATTACCAGTAACACTCCTAGGGAAACTGCCCAACTGGTCAGAGGTCCTTCTTCCCAACTGAGCAGAGACCCCCGCCTTTTCCCTGTCCTCTTCTCGACTTCCTGTTCTGCTGCAGCAGAGTGACTCAGCAGGGCAGCTCCTCCAAATCTGGCCTCAGCTTGCCACATCTCGCCCCCAGGCAGACATCCCAACCCCCAGGTCTGCTCTCTATCTAGGCATGCAAAATTAAGGTGGTGCTGCTCTGAGTCTGGGCTGGGTGACTTTTCACTCTCTTCCCATTCCCCTCCTGGTCACCTACTAACTCTGTCCCAGGGAACCTGGAGAGGAGCTGAGGCTGGACAGGAAAGAGCTGCAGACACCATACCTCAGCGGCCTGGCAGGTCACATGAATGTTTAAAACCACAGGGGCTGCTTAGAATTGTGGGAACTGTCAGGTGCAGGCCGTGCTGAGAGGCTATGCACGTCATAAAGCAAAAAACAAGCCCTCCACCCTGCAAAAAAAGAAAATAAACCACAGCAGCCAGACAAGTCTGTGCACCTGATTTGGCCCCTGGACCATCAGCAGGACTAGGGATAGCTGAGAAGTTAGAGTCCTAGGTTTGAGACTCAGACTTGTGTCAGGTCTTGGTGAGGCCTTCAGCAAGCCCCTTATGTCTGCAGGCCTGGGTTTCCTCACTTTTAGCATGGTCTTCATCAAACCTGCTCTGGTCACTGTTGCCTTAGGCCACATATGTTCAGTCACCTCTCCTGTACTTCAATATAGACTACTGAAATCCACCCTGAGTCAGTGAAGAAGCCAAATAATAGAACAACTAGGACATCAATAGAACACTTAAAACTTTTTCATTTTGTTAGTTAGTGCCCAGCAAGAAAGGCTTGGGCTTTTATAATCAAGATGCCCTCCCTGACTGTCATTACTTGCAGCCAAAGTCACCTTCCCATGCGCATGCAGTCAGGACAGGAAAGGCAGTGTGGGGTCATAGTTCAGATCATCCTCACTGGCTATGGTCATCTGAACAGTGGTCCCCGAAGATGTCCACGTCCTAATCCCCAAAGCCTGTGGATATGCTACCTGATGGGGCAAAGGGAACTTTGCCAATGTGATTAAACTGAGGATCCTGAGATGGGAAGGTTATTGTGGATTATCTGGTGGGTCTAATATCATCACAAGGGTCCTTATAAGAGGGGGGAAGGACAATCAGAAAAGGAAGGAGATAGGATGACAAAGTGAGAGAAAGAGAGAGGGAGAGAGAGAGAGAGAAGTGTTAGAAGATGCTATGCTGCTGCTTTGAAAACAGAAGAGAAGGCTGCAAACCAAGAAAGGCAGGTGAGTTATAGAAGAAAAAAAAGGCAAAGAAAGCAATGGATTCTCTCCCAGAGTCTCTAGAAGGAAGGCAACCCTACCAATACCTTGAGTTTTAGCCCAGTGAGTTACACTGGGCTTCTGACCTCTAGAATTATAAGATGACAAACTAGTGTTGTTTTAAGTTACTGAGTTCACAGTAATTTGTTACAGCAGCACAGGAGAATAATACACCAATTTAAGTCAGTGAAATGGGGACATTATAATACCTTCAAAGAATGCTCACCTTCTTAACTTCATTTAATCAGGCCCCAAAGAGAAGCTGTAGATGTGATCTGGACACCCCTCATCTCCCCAGGCCTGCCAGACTCAAAGGGCACAGGTTTTCAAACGTTCAGGTGCTGAATAGAATAGGGAGAATCTCATGTCTGCCACCAGGATGCCAACACAGGAGCTGAAAACTAACCAGCATTTTCCCACAGGCATCTCAGTAATGTGGTTTCTGCTCAGCAAGGCTGGATGGTGCAGTGGTTATGAGCTCAGGGCTCTGGGAGGACACTGACAGCATTCAAATCCTGGTCCCCTACTTATGGCAGTATGACCTTGGACAAGTCACTTAACTTCTCTGTGCTCTAGTTTCCTCCTCTATAAAATGAGGCAGGGGTTGGCAAAAGCTTTCTTTTTTTTTTTTTTTGAGATAGAGCATCACTATGTTATCCTCCATAGAGTGCTGTAACATCACAGCTCACAGCAACCTCAAACTCTTGGGCTTAACTGACTCTCTTGCCTCAGTCTCCCAAGTACCTGTGACTACCGGAGCCCACCACAATGCCAAGCTATTTTTGGTTGCAGTTGTCATTGTTCTTTTTAGCAGGCCTGGGCCAGGCTTGAACTCACCAGCTTTGGTGTATGTGGCTGGCACCCTACTCACTGAGCTATAGGCACTGAGCCTACAAACTCTTTCAATAAAGGGTCATATATATATTTTCCTCCATGGGCCACTCGACTGCTATTGTACTGTGAAAAGGCAATGGCCCGTGATACAAAAGGGAATGGGCTATGCTCCACAGAACTGTATTTTTGGACACTGAAAGCTGAATTTCATTTAACTTTCATGTGTCATGAAATAGTGTTCATTTTCTTCCCCAACCATTTCTTTCTTTATTTATTTTGAGACGGAGTCTCAAGCTAGGTAGAGTGGCATGGCATCATAGCTCATAGCAACCTTCAACTCGGGCTCAAGTGATCCTCCTGCCTCTGTTTTTCTATTTTTAGTAGAGATGGGGTCTCGCTTTTTGCTCAGGCTGGTTTCAAACTCGTGAGCTCAAGTAATCCACCTGCCTTGGCCCAACCATTTAAAAATCTAAAAGCCATTCTTAGTTCCTGGGCGGTACAAAAGCCAGCATTGCCCTAAATTTGACCTGTGGGTTGTGACACTGACCCTAAAATGAGGGGTTGCATAAGTTAATTCATGTGCTTAGAAGACTGCCTGGTCCAGTGCTCAGGAAAATTAACTTGTAATTACTCCTTTATTTCTAGAAGGGAAAACCAAGCTCCCTGTACCTACTGTTTTGTCCCCTCAGTCCTCTAAGGCAGCCCCAAAGGGCCAGCCTTTTTTGACCATATTATATTCTTGCTATATCTGTCTTAAGAAGGAAATTTTTTCTGGACTCTTCCTCTTTCCCCAAAAATGTCCCCTTGATATCCTGGACCCCGGTGGTCTGATGCTAGACCTATCCCAAGTCCACTGAGGCCACATTTGGCCCACCTGGCTTAGAGCATTGGGCACTGGATGGTTCCCATTGCTACTATTTCACAAAAAATCACCAGTCAGACCTCTTCCCAAGGCCACTGCCACCATGTCACCTGGATGGCTATGCCAGCTTCCTCCTACTCTCTGCCTCTGCCCCTACAGCTGGTTCTCCCAAGGCAGCCAGTGGGATTCTTATCAAAACTTAGATCATATCCCTCTTGTGCTCTAACTCCTCCCCACATTCCTATCTTACGCCTACTGATAGCCCAAGTCTACAGTGGCCCACAGGGCCCCTAGTGATCTGGCCCCTGTTATCTCTCCTGCCTCATCCCCCCTCCTTGCTCACTGTTCTAGATATTCTACCTCCTTGCTCACTGTTCTAGATATTCTACATATGCAATCTGCCATTCTTCTCCGGCCCCAGGGCCTTTGCATCTGCTGTTCCCTCAGCCTAAACTCTCCTCCCTTAAATCTTGATCTTCATAAGTCCTTCAGGTGTCTGTCAAGGAATTCCCAAGCTATCCAAGGCAAAGCTGCTACACTTTCCTCATCTCTCCATACTATCCCCCTGTTCTGCTTTCTTTTTCCTCTCTTCCAGGTGAAATTATACTGTGGGTTTGTTGAGTTGCTTCTCATCCGTGTCCCCCACTAGAGTGGGAGCTCCATGAAGGCAGGGACTATCTATCTGGTCCCTGCCATCCCCCCCCACAATAGGTGCTCAATAAACACTTGGTGAATGAATGACTCACAAAGGAGCTAAAGTGAAAGGTGGAAGCCCTTCCCAGCCTGCAGGCTCCCTGGATGGTGAGAAGCTTCTAGAAGGGCAGCTGCCCCCATCTGCCTAGGAGGCAGTGGAGTTGAGGGGAAGGACTTCGGCATGAGGCTGCCATGAGTTCACATTTTAGCTTTGCCACTTCCTCCATGGCCACCTTCACTTCCCCTGAACCTTGGTGTCCTCATCTATAGCAGAGATAATCACAGCCCCCTCCAGGGTCTGGGGGAGGATTTGGTGAGCCTGGCACAGTGCTGGCCTAAGTGCTCAATGACCTGGAGAGATCATTTGGCACAAGCCACAGATCACCCAGTTTTCCTGCCCCCAAGGAATACCCCCCAAGAGGCAGCATTCAATTTAATAATCGCAGTAACCACAAATCACTTTCCCATCTGCAAAATGGGCTTAATTGCCTGTTTGTCTGCCTCAGAGCCTGGACTTGAAGGCACTCTGCAGACTCGTAAAGTCAGTGTGCATGCTAAACACCCTCAGCCCATTAGGCTGAGTTGGAATCCCTGCCAAACAGAATACACAGCAGTAGTGCAGCCTTGTGCAGCTGCAGAGGCTCCTGGGGGTCAGCGTGGGCAGTCTCCTTCCTTCATTCTTCCACTTTGGATCTGCTGTGACCTCTCCTCCCCTCATGAACACCTGCTAGAATGATGCAAACTCCCTGTGCCCAGGAGGAAGCCCCCTTGCCTCTGACTCTCGTGCTCTTTGTTCTGCCCCACAAGTTTCCCCTTCAAGTCACTCACCACCAGACCCTCAGCTGGTCAGGCCAGAAACCTGGGGCCTTCTGTGACTCCCTTCCTCCTCCCACCAGTACACTCCTCCCTCTAAGCCATCAGTTTGTCCTGCTCACTATGCCTCCAACATTTACTTCAACTCCCCGCCACTCCTTCCCCATCACCCACCCTCACCATCACACACCTGGGTGCCTGATGGAACCTCCACATTGTTCTCCCTGCCACCATCCTCTCCCCTCTCAATCCATTCTTCCCAGAGCAGCCAGAGAGATCAGATATCTACATTCCTCTGCTTAAAAACCTCCATTGGCTTCCCATAGACTATTCTCACCTCCTACTCCCAGCCTATAAAGCCTTGTGTAATCTGGCCACTGCTACCTCTCCACCCTCCTCTCTTAACATTCTTCCTCTCATGTCCCCTGTTCCAGCCATTCTGGCTGCTGTGGGCCACACTAAGGGGAAACATGCTATGCTTGCTCCTGCCTTGGGGCCTTTGTACTTGCTGTTCCTTTGGGCCAGAATGCAGCCCTCCCATACCTCCCCAGGTACTTAGTGCCTGGCACATAGTACATGCTCAATAAATATTTGTCCAGTGGAGGCATATACCCCCACCCAACCCCACCTTCCTTCCTAGATACTCACATCTTTTACAGGGGTCTTGTTCACACCTACAGCTGGAAACTGGGGGGTAAGGTGGGCCCCTGTAGACAGGCCCCTGACTCCGTACACTGTCTCCACCATCAGCAGCACACAGAGCAAACTCTGCACCCAGTCCAGATGCAGCCATCTGCCGGCCATCAGCCCCCACAAGGCCTGGGCCTCACTATCCACTTCCTCTACTATGGTAGTTCAGTTCCTAATGGCTGGTGGCTCCAGTGTCCTGCAGGGTGGAGATGAGAAGCGAGAATAATGTCACTGAAGACCTCTGGACCCAGCGAGAGGGGCCGGAAAAAATTTTCAGCTAAGGAATTGCCCTCCCTCCTCCCCTCAGCATAGGAAAGCTGATGTAGAAATCCACATTCTGCACGGAGTCATGTGGGAGGAACCCCAGGCTCTGCTCGCTCAGCATTATACACATCTAATGTCCTTCTTCCTAAGCGTCTCCCTGATACCAGAATGTCAATTCTAGAAGGGCCTAGGGACTTCAGATGGGGTTCAGAGACTCCTGCCTCTGTGGCCAGCCAGGTGAGATAAATATGGGAAGTGGGCAGTGGTAAAGACTGGGCAAGGCCTCTTGAAACAGAGAAAACATAACCTCTGGGCATAGACCTGGTTTCTGGGCCACCAGTTTCAGACGCAGGGAGTTCAGCCTGTCACATTTTAAGGAACCTAATAACACAGTTGATCTATGTCTTATATACCATGGAGCAAACCACTCGACACGGATGACCTCATTTAATCCCCACAACATGCTGAGGGAGGAGCTACTATTATTATTATTTCCATTTTCCAGATGAGCAAACTAAGGCCCAATGAGGTGAACCCAGGTCTGTCTTCTCACACTCAACCATTGCACTACGACACCCAATTGAGTCCTCAGAACCATTCTGGAGATTTTATTGTCCCTGCCATACAGAGGGAATGGGGCTCAGAGGAGTTATGTAACCTGCCTTAGGTTACACAGCAAGGAGGTCACAAAGTCAACAGCTATTCTGATGAAGAAATGGAGGCTCAGAGGGAAGAGAATTGCTCCAAGTCGCACAGCCTCTTAGCAGCAGAGCTGGGTTTGTGTCTAGCATCTGTCTCTTCCCTCAACACCAGGGCAAAAATGGCTTCAAAATTAAACTGAAGGGGAAAAAAGTTCTTGGCAAACTGAATTTCTTCTTTTGGCTTTTTTACATATTGCTACGATGAGTATTTATTTGTTTTTGCAATGGGGAAAACGAAAACCCATAAAACAACGTTGTTGTTTTTGTCTTTGTGCAGACATTTCTCAAGGTCCTGGCAGCCTGTGGGGATGGGAGGAGTAAGACAGGACAACAGGCGAGGAGAGGAAGACAGGAGGAGGCAGAAGGCACCTGTCCCAGAAACATTTCAACCTCTCACCTGTTCACAGGAAGACACAGTTCTTCTCTTTCCGCGGTTCTCCTGAATGACTCCAAGAGGAGTCGATGTTTCCCTGCTTGGCGCCAACTTGAAACCGAACACTCCTGTTTCCTATAGTTTCAGCCACTTATCTGAACGACCTTGGGGCGGTCACTTCACTTCTCTGAGCCTCTGATTCCTCATCTATAAAATGGACACAAATGAGGGCTGAGGTGGCTGGCATACAGAGCTCAATAAATGCTTGCGCTCCTGATGTCCCCAACACATGAGGATGAGCATGTGTCTGGTCTCTGTCGGCCGCCAAATTCTTTCACTTACCTGTGAGCAGTTTTTGAATGCCTTCTGTACGCCTGTAGTTGTGCCAAGGGCTCGGAAGGTCTGCAAATCCGATAAGAAGGGGCAGAGACAGGAAATCAGTGCTGAGCTTCCTAAGGACCAGATTCCGAGAACATCTCGGTGCTGTTTCCCACTGGGACGGATGTTGAGGAGTCGAACTCTGGGGTGCCCGGGTTTTCCGGCAGTACTCTGACAGCCGAGGAAGCTCCTGCTTACCTCGGACCGGGCCAGGAACCCGCAAACTCTGAACCTCGACTCAGCCGGGCTTCGCGGCCTTCCCAATCCCAGGACGCTGGCCTGCGCCGCCCGACCTTCCACCCCCACAGCCACTAACCCGGGCGCCCAGCCCGCTGCAGCGTCCGGGATCTTACCCAGGGTAGTCCTGCACTCTTCGCCCGCTCATCCTGCCCGGCCACGCCCATGACCAGGCCACGCCCTCCTGCTGCGCCCCCACCTGGCGCCCCGCCCCTTCCCTTAAAGGCACAAGCTCTTGGGCAGCGCCCCCCCGCCATCTATGACGTCTGCTTGGAAGCTGAGTGGCAAGCTTCTGGTAATGAATGGTGAGAAGAGGTAGTAGAGAAGACCTAGGTGGAGATGGCCCCTCTCTACCCACGAATATTCTGGCTGTCTTGCCTGAAATGGCCTCTATGTGAGGTTCCCAATTGGGTTCAGCATTCCCCCCTCTAGGAACATTGATTTTAAAAGAATATGGGTCAGGCACAGTGGCCCACACTTGTAACTATAGCAGTTTGGGAGGCCAAGGTGGAAGGATTGCTTGAGGCCAGGAGTTTGAGACCAACCTGGGCAATATAGCAAGACCCCACCTTCCACTCTTACCCACCCCTTCTCTATAAAAAATTAGCTGGGCATGGTGGCCTAAGCCTGTAGTCCTATGTACTCAGGAGGTTGAGGCAAGAGGATCCTTTGAACCTCAGGAGTTCTAGCTTGTGCAAACAGAGTGAGACCTTGTCTAAAAAAATTCAAAGAAGAATATGGCAAAATAGGGCAAGAGTGGAGAGATGGGATATATCACCCCTGCTTCCCCATTTCCTGGCCCAACCTTCTGTGGGATGTTCTGATCATCCTCACTCTGTCACCTGGGTTAGAGTGTAGTGGGATCATCATAGCTCACTGCAACCTGAGATTCCTAGCCTCAAGTGATCCTCCTGCCTCAGCCTCCCAAGTAGCTAGGCCTACAGGTATGTGTCAACCATGCCCTGCTAATTTTTCTAGATGATGGCAGTGGGGCTGCAGGCAGGAGTGGCCTGGAAGGAGAAACCCCCATTTCTATGGCCCTTAGGTCCAGTCCCTGTGCCTGCCTTCCCCACCTCTGGACTGCCAGCAGAAGGAAAGGCTAGTGGCTCACACCTGTAGCCCTAGCACTTTGAAAGGCTGAGGAGGTGGGAGGATGGTTTTAGCCCAGGAGATTGAGGTTACAGGAAGCTATGATTGCACCACTGCACTACATTCTGGAGTTTAAGGCCATGCACTGGGACATCTGGTGCTGACTGAGTTCAGGGTGTTTATTTTCAGCCTGGCTATTGGCCTTGGACAATGGGAACCTCAAAAACTGGCTGGAAGGGGGGATCCTTGGACAGACCCCAAGGGCCAGGGGCACTTTGCCTGCAACCATAAGCAAGCTGAAGACTCAGGTGGTGGCATTAAGGGGCAGTGTGGAGAGGCTCCCATTTCTTCCAGGCTCAGAGAGGTGAGGTCATATTCCCTAAGGTCACACAGCAAGCAAATGATGCAGTTGGAATTTGAACCCAAACCTGTCTGCATCTCCAACTCCATGCTCCTGTCAAAGTAAAAATAAAAATGTAGTGATGAATCTAAATTTAACATTTTGCATGGGATGCAAGAAGGGCAATTTTGGCATACGCACAGACAGGATGCATGGTCTTTGGCATGTCCAGAGAACAAAAAAAGGCAATATGTTTTGTTTTTACATAAAATTCACTGGCACCAATAAGGTTTAGGGAAGCTGGAAGCCTCCTAGGTGAATGACAGTGGAGGTAAAACCACTCTTAGAGTTGTAGCAAGGTGTCTCAGTAACTATTAGATACAACTGGTTTCAGGTTACAACAGGCATTTTCAGCAGCTGGTCTGTGGAAAATGCAATTCTTGGGGCAGGTGCTATGTTCCCCCAAGTGCTTTTCCCTCCCCACCTGGCCCCTTGACAGTGATGCAATTGGGTATAACAAAAATGATCCAATTTTTATAATTAAGTTTCACGCCATTAACAATTGCCCTACCGTGTCTGGTTAATGACAGTGCCAATTGCCCTTGCTTCTGGTTGGTGACTTACTAGTCCACAATGGGCATGTGAACCGAATGCCAATGAGACGTGTCACCTAGAATTTCCTGTGAGCACCTTAGACAAATGCAGTATGCTTAGAAGGCATCAGTGTTGGCAAGTAATATTGACTGAGTCCCACTGAGTTTCAGGGGCTTTGCCAGGGTCTTTTGTTGTTGTTGTTGTTTGTTTGTTTTTGAGATAGAATGTCATTCTGTTACCCAGGCTAGAGTGCCACGGCCTCAGCCTAATTCACAGCAACCTCAGACTCCTGGGTTCTAGTAATCCTCCTGCCCCAGCCTCCCAAGTAGCTGGGACTACAGGTGCCCATCACGATGCCCAGCCAATTTTTTCCCTATATTTTTAGTAGGGAAAAAACGAACTCAGACTCCTGAGCTCAAGCAATCTTCCTGCCTCCTCTTCCCAGAGGTGCTAGGATTCTGGATCATAATCTTTCCTGGCAGCTTTGTCACGTAAGCCCTTTTGATGGTGAGTAAACTGAAACAGAATGATATGATATCACCTTGGCCAAGGACCCTCAGGATAGAAGGGTTGGAGTGGGACACAGGAATTTGTGAAGTGCACGCCCCCTGGTGACAACAATGGGTAGCATCCATTGTGCTGACAAACTGTTCAAATTTTGGTTCTCATTCTTCTTAGTTATGTGACCTAGACAAGTCATTTTGCCTGCTTGAACCTCAGTTTTCCCATCTATAAAATGGGGGTAGCTATGAGGATTCTGTGATAGAAAGTGTTCACAGTAAGTGATTAACGAACAATAGCAAAGACAGTCATTGCTGTCATTTGTTAATCACTTGCTGTGATATAATAAAAATTATACATAATAGGAGTCTGTAGTTTTGCCTTAACCTCCTGCATTAGGCCCCAACAGAACAGACTAAAAATCAAAATGGAGTTACCCACGCTGAGGTTTTTCATGTCACCAAACTGAAATCAGGGGAATTAGAAGAGAAACACGGCCCAATTTCCCAAACAGGGCAGTTTCAATCTTTGGTGGGCACGATAATGAAGCTCTCTCTGTTTTAATCCTTATGACTTTACAGGGAAAGTAACTGTAAGTCCTTATGACCCATTGGCTTTTCGTTCCCTGTCTTCTGCTTTCTTTAGCCTCTTTTTTGTCTATAATGCCAATCTTTTCTCAGCTCATTGGAATATTTGCTTTATGGAATGAAGTGATGCAGGACTCTAGAATCACAATAAAGCCAGTTGAGATCTTTAAACAAAATTTGTTGCAATTTTGTCTTTTAACATACCAGGGGAGAGATTTCTTTCCAAAGGGTGAGAAGGGCTGCAATGTTCCTCATACCCAGCTGACCTGGGGTACAGAGTGTGCCTGATGGAACCCTTGAAGTGTTGAAAAGCTGCTTTGTGAGCTGAGCATGGTGGCTCACACCTGTAATCCCAGCACTATGGGAGACCCAGGCAGGAAGATCTCTTGAGGTCAGGAGTTCGTGGACCAACACAGAAAAATTCCGTCTCTACTAAAAATAGAAAAATTAGCTGGGCATGGTGGTGCATATAGTCTAAGCTACAGGGGAGGCTGACAGGAGGATTGCTTGAGCCCAGGAATTTGAGGTTACGTTAGCTGTAGTCTCACCACTGTACTCTAGTCTAGGTAATAAAGTAAGACTCCACCTCAAAATAAATAAATAAATAGGCTTGGCACCTGTAGCTCAGTAGCTAGGGCACCAGCCATATACACAGGCTGGCAGTTGGAACCCAGCCTGGGCCTGCCAAACAACAATGACAACTGCAACAAAAAAATAGCCGGGAGTTGTGGCAGGCACCTGTAGTCCCAGCTACTTGAAGGCTAAGGCAAGAGAATCACTTAAGCCCAAGAGTTTGAGGTTGCTGAGAGCTATGACACCACAGCACTCTACCCAGGGCAACATAGTGAGACTCTGTCTCAAAAATACATAAATACATGGAATTTTGTAGGAAATCAGGGACCACTCCGTTATCTCATTCTCCCACACCACTACTTGCTCCCTTGCCATATTATCCTTTCTGTTCTTCTGACAATGTCCATATCTTTCCTACCTCAGGGCCTTTGTATTGACTGTTCCCTGTTCTAGGGACCCTCTTCCCAAGATTTTCTCAGAGCTGGTTCCTCCTCCTCATCCAGGTTTCCCAGCTCTGTCGTCTTCACAGCATTTATTCCCATTTGACATTATTATTATTATTATCATTATTTTTGAGACTGAGTCTCACCATGTAAAGTACTGTGGCATTGCAGCTCACAGCAACCTCAAACTCTTGGGCTTAAGCGATTCTCTTGCCTCAGCCTCCCAAGTACCTGAGACTACAGGTGCCTGCCATAACTTCTGGCTATTTTTTTGGTTGCATTTGTCATTGTTGTTTAGCAGGCCTGGTCTGGGTTCAAACCTGCCAGCCTTGGTGTATATGGCCAGTGCCCTAACCATTGAGCTACAGGAGCCAAATAGCCTCACAGTAGGTGCACAGTTAATACCAGCTCTTGTGATTGTTATTACCGCCATCATGATTGAGTTTGACAGGTTTCCAGAAGGTTCCCAGCCCTCCTAGGCTCTCTGCCACCTGCTCCTCACACTCAAGGAGACGGCAGAGTATTTTCCTTTTCCAGGAGGACAGTAAGCACAGTTCCCTCTACTGGTTGAGAAAAGATTAGGTGCAGGTGTTTGTAGAGTGACCCCCTTAGAGTGGGCCATGGGGCTGGGAACTGTGATAGAAATACTGAATATTTGTTCTTGGGCTCCAGTTCCTCACACAGAGCTTCTAAAACCCTTAAAAGATAGAAGTAACTTTTTCTTTTTTTTTTTGAGACACGGTCTCACTGTTGCCCCAGCCTAGGGTGCCCTGGCCTCAGCCTAGCTCACAGCAACCTCTAACTCCAGGGTTCAAGTCATCTTCTTGCCTCAGCCTTCTGAATAGCTGGGACTATAGACCCCCACCACAACACCCTGCTAATTTTTTCTATTTTTAGAGAAGACAGGGTCTCACTCTTGCTCAGGCTGGTCTTGAACTCCTGAGCTCAAGTGATCTTCCCATCTTGGCCTCCTAGAGAACTAGGATTACAGGTGTGAGCCACCTACTCAGCTCCCAGGCAGGAGTGACTTTTTTTTTTTTTGTTTTTTGAGACAGAGTCTCACTTTGTCACCCTTGGTAGAGTGCCATGGTGTCATAGCTCACAACAACCTCAAAGTCTTGGGCTCAAGCGATTCTCTTGCCTCAGTCTCCCAAGTAGCTGGGACTATAGGCATCTGCCACATGCCTGGTTATTATTATTATTTTTTTTTAGAGAGGGCATCTTGCTCTTGCTCAGGCTGGTCTTGAACTCCTGACTTGTTTTATTATTCATATGAAGACCATATGAAGAAGCACACCTGAGTTTATGCTAATGAGGAGAGTTGGGCTGAGGCTCCTAGATAGCCCCCAAGATAGGGCTAGTCACTAGAAAGACCAATAATGAGAACTTTGGCATTTTCAGCCCCTCCCACAATCTCTGGTGGGATTGAGAAGCTGGAGAGTGAATTCTAAAAATTCTTTACCTGGTTCAGAGAGCAAGGTTCAGAGAGCTCCTGGGTTGGTGAAGACATCCAGGTACTGGCAGGTGGGATGCACCTACAGAGGGCCTGGGTGCTTCATACACCCCCAAGTGCCAGGCTTCATGTGTCTTCTTCATTTGGCTATACCTGAATTGAATCCTTCATAACAAGTGGGTGAACATAAATATAGCGCCTTTCTGAGTTCCGTGAGCCATTCAAGAAAATTATCGAACCTGCAGAGAGACTATGGCAACTCATTAAATTTACTGCCAATTTGGTTGGAAGTACAGGTGGCCTGAGACTTGCAGCTACCATCTGAGGTGGGGGCAGTCTGCAGGACCTACTTCTTTAACTTGTGGGATCAAAGGCTGACTTTAGGTAGGCAGTGCCCAGAATTGGATTGTTGGATGTCCAGATAGTATTAGGAAAATCGGAAAATTGGTAATGGTCAGAGAAAACTATCTATAGAGTGTGATCCAACAGCAAACTTTCTGCCATCCCCTGGCCTCCCTCCAGACAGAAAGAGGCGCCAAGAGAAGAGAAAAACCAGACTGAGCCCCCCAAATAGCCTGTATGTTCAGATCCCTGGGTATCTTCTCTGGATAATTAATTAATAGCACCTACTCTGTGCAAGGCATTTTGCTACCTAGTTTCAGAACAATAGCAGTGGTCCCCAAACTTTTTGGCACCTGGGACTAGTTTAAGAGAAGAAAGTTTTTCCATCAGATGGGGTGGGGTATGGTCTTGCGATGATACAAGCACATTACCTTTATTACATTTGCAGTCGCCTCAGCCCCCAGCTCAGATCATCAGATATTAGATTTTCATAAGGAGCACACAACCTGAATCCCTCAAGTGAATAGTTTATGTCAGGGTTCTCACTCCTATGAGATCTAATGCTGCTGTTGATCTGACAGGAGGCATGCTTAGGGGAGTGATGGAAAGCAGCTATAAATACAGATGAAGTTCACTCTCCTGCTGTGTAGCCTGGTTCCTAACAGGCCACTGACTGATACCAGTATGCAGCCAGGGAGGTTGGGGACAGCAGGTTTATAGAACCCGTGCCTTTAACAAATGTTGACAGCCAGGTACTGTTCTGTGCATTACAAGTGAGCAAAACAGAGTTCATAATAGAGAGAGTATAATGGTTGCTTATTACAGTACTGTATTTTTTACAGTACTGTAAAAAATTAGCACAAATTTGGAAGTTTAAAACAACAGAGATGTGTTTTCTTACAGTTCTGGAGGCCAGAAGTTCAGAATGAATATTACAAAGTATTTCCAGGGCTGGTTCCTTTTGGAGGCTCCAAAGGAAAATCTGCTCCTTGCCTTTCCAGGTGCTAGTCTGCCGGCAGTCCTTGGTTTATGGCTGTATCACTTCAGTCTCTACCTCCCTGGTCGCCCACCCTTCCTTGTAGTTTGCAGTTTTTTTTATTTGCAGTTTTTGGCCAGGGGCAGGTTTGAACCCACCACCTCCGGTATATGGGGCTGGTGCCCTACTCCTTTGAGCCACAGGCGCATCCCTAGTTTAATCTTAATTACGTAATCAAATGCATTAATTAATCTTTGGTTACACCTGGGTTTTGGGTTATAGACAGCATTTTACCACACAGCCTCTTACTGCACACAAGTTATGGAGCCATTAACTCATGTTATTTATTTATTTATTTATTCATTCATTCATTCATTTATTTTGAGACAGAGTTTTACTTTGTTGCCCTTGGTAGAGTGCTGTGGAGTCATAGCTCATAGTAACCTCAAACTCTTGGGCTCCAGTGATTTTCTTGCCTGAGCTTCTCGAGTAGCCGGGACTACAGGTGCCCTCCACAATGCGCGGCTACTTTTAGAGGTGGCGGGGCTGGGGGGTGCCTGGGGGAGGTCTCATTCTTGCTCAGGCTGGTCTTGAACCTGTGTGTTCAGGCAATCCACCCACTTTGGCCTCCCAGAGTGCTAGGATTACAAGCATGAGCCATCACGCCCCGCCCTCATGTTTTCCGTTAGTACTGCAAAGTTTCGTGCTCTACATTGAGATTCTGATCAGTTACAAGTTTATGCTTGTGCATGGTGTGAGATATGGATTATAAAAGAAAAAAGAGCCCTTGGGATCAATAGGGAAAACTTGGAATAACAACTCTGCATTAGATAACGCTATTAAATAAATGGTAAAATACAATACTAGATGCATGTTCTGAGTGTTATTATGGTGTTGTCATGCAGGATAATGCCTTTACTGTTAGGAAATGGCATGGTGCAGTGTTTAGGCTGGACAGGTCACAATGTTTTCAATAAATTCTCAAATAGTTCAGCAAAATTATATGAATAGATAGAGATTAGGTAAATGTGAAAAAATATTAGCAACTGACGGGGGTATGTGGGTATTTATTCTACTAGTCTTGGGATATTTCCCGTGGTTTGAAAATTTGCAAAGTGTGTGTGCGGGGATAGTACGCATAGGTGGAAGGGAGCACCAGGGCCCTTTAACGTGGGCCCCGCCCACTCCGGAAAGTGTCGGCACAAGCCCCGCCCCACCTGTCCTCGCCCCGCCCCACCCGCGGCTGGGTGCAGTCACGTGATCCAACCTGCGGCGCGCAGCTCAGCGCGGTCATGGTGGCCCCAATGTATGGCTCCCCAGGCGGCCGCCTGGCCCGGGCACTGACGCGGGCACTGGCGCTGGCCCTGGTGCTGGCCCTGCTGATCGGGCTGTTTCTGAGCTGTCTGGCGGGCGCTGTCCCAACGCCGGGGGGTGGCCGGGCGCGCGATGGGCTGGTCACACCCGCTTCCCGCAGCTCCTCGGTGCTCCTAGACGCCGCCACCGGCCAGCTGCGCCTGGTGGACGGCCGCCACCCCGACGCCGTGGCCTGGGCCAACCTCTCCAACGCCATCCATGAGACCGGGTAAGGGTTAGTGACTCCGCGCGGGGCCTGCCGGGTGTGTGTGCGCGGCAGGTGTCTTGCCAGGTGACAGAGCTCCTGTCTCCGTTGGGGGTCACTTGCTGCCGAGGCTGCAGCACCGCCTTCTGGACCCTGACTAGGAGGTGGCCAATGTAGCATCCCTTTCTTCGTGGGGGGCCAGTGCCTTGTCTTTGACCAGTGGTGATAGTATTTCTGTCTCTGAGAGATCAGTTGCCCACCACTGAGGCCGCAGTGCTTGCATCTGGGTCAGGTCCTTGGCTGGTGGATAATACAGTAACTTATGTCTGCAGGGACACAAGCTCCCCTCCCCAAACCTCAACTCCCCCCACATGGAGGCCAGCTCCCTGCCCCCAGGCCTGAAAGGTGGCCCTCACTCTCCAGAAGACTAACTCTAACTTCTTTGGCTGTGGCTTGCTGATGTGTGCCAGCCCCCTGCCTCTCTCCTCTGGCAGCGATACTGAACTTGGATCCAGGCCAGTCTGAAAGCAGAGGGTCTCTGAGTTCACAGAGTCCCACACAGTACCCTTCCTGGGGTTCAGCTTTTTCCTTCCCTTCTCCATCCTGGTGCAGGGAGAAGGGCTGGGGCTCTGTGCTTGGCAGTCATGATCGCTATCCTTATTGCTGGGACCCAGGCTGTCATTCTGATGTGTGAGTCTCACCCAACTCCTCCGCCTGTCTGGGCTCCCACTTCCCCATCTGTGGTCCAGATTTTGAGGATGTGCTGTAGTTGGAAGGTGGTGTGATGCCCTTCTCAGGCCTGTGCAAGGGCTTGTGCCTGTTCAAATGCACCATTATCCTGATGTGTGGCCTGAGGGACACAGCTAAGCAAGGTGGGAGTTCCTACTCAGTGGGAGAGACAAACAGCAGCAGAAGGGAAATCAGAAGTAGCAGGGCCTGGGTCCTGGATCCTGGCTGTGTTGGGGAGATTTTAGGGAACCCTTCCTGCCCCCCCTTCCTGGGCATACTCCAGTGACCACTCCAGTGGCCACTCCAGCAGGCATGGCCACCACTGCTACTCCCATCCATTTGCTGGCATGCATTGACTTGTGCAGGTATTGTGGGGAGAATTGGGAGGCTGAGAGCACCCCATTTTTGTGGAAAATGTGTATCAGACAGTTGGGAGATTTTGGGGAGAGATTTGCCTGAGACACAAGAGCTGGGTGTGGCTCTCAGGGAGCAGAGACCACAAATTGGGCTGGCATCTATGGAAGGAACTGAAGCTTTGTGGCTGGCCACAGGGGCTGCTGGGACTCTGGCATCTGGTGACCCATTCTCTGCTGACTCACACAATTTTTTGGCCCCAGTTAGCAGAGCAGGGAGAATATGGCAAATCACTGTCTGGATGCTAGCCAGGAGAGGAGGCACAGGGTGAGCCCCCACATGGGAAGGGGGCTTTGATTTGCCCTAAGGAGTCCCCCACTGGCCTATGTTGCTCTTGGTTATGGTAAACATGGAAGTGGAGAGAGGGCTTCCTTCACTGTGTGGCTTAGAAAGTTCTCCCAGGCTTAGCCTCACTGCTATGTGATCATGGACAAATCCCTTAACTTCTCTGAGCCTGTTTCCTCACCTTCAGGTGGGGATGAAAGGGTCATGGAAATTCAGTGGGAACACAGAAAGCACTGCTGTTTATTCCCTGAAGGAAGGAATGAGTGGAAGAGAAAGGAGCACGTGTCCTTTACCCTTATTTTATAGTTGGGGAAACTGAGGCCTGGGAGGGGAATCCAGGCCTCTTTAAACTTATTGCTCTCCTCACACTATTTGGGCATGTTTTCTGTCCAGTCTCTCATTCCTTCCTCTCAGACTAAGATGCCCCTTTTCCTCTGAGTTTTGCCTATACTTGGGGCTACAATGCAGGCAAAACTGTATTGGGAGTCCCCATTTTATAGGTAGGTAAACTGAGGCCCTCAGAGACAGCCTTTTGAGGACTGAGGGGTAAGGTGAAAGAACATCTGCAGTGTCCTGGCCCCCAATCTCTCTGATCTGTGGGAGACTCTCACATTGTTTAGAGATTTGACTCCTTTATCTGCCCAGAATTGGGATTCCTCCTGCTCTCCAGTAAAATCTCCAGATTTTGCCACTGGGGATCCTGGGATTGTCAGGATGAATTCCCCCTCTCCCCACCATGTTTCCCCTTTCAGTTGTGCTATGTCTGATTTTGGACCAATACTGCCCACACAGCTGGGAAACATTTAGGATTTGGTAGATGGAGATCAGAGATGCCCCTGGGGGCAGAGCCTGCGGCAGCCTTGTTCTGGGGAAGCGTGACTCTCCAACTTTCCTTTTTCTTTCTTCCATGATCTCATCCACTAGCCAGCACCTTGTCCTTGAAGCTGCTTGAAGTAAATCACCATCTAATTGAGAGAGAAAGTGAACAGAAATAATAAGGAATTAGCAAATTAGTAACCTGGGAAACATCCCAAATCCACCAATCAACAGACAAAAACCCAGCTCAGTAAAATGGATAAGTAAGGCCCAGCTGTTTCTTTGTAAAGTTGTAAGAGAAGAATGAGAAAGGGGTGAAGGCAACAGATGAGGGGGCATCCCACGTAATGGGGGGCATCCAGGGCCACACTATATGGTAGGAGGGGTTATGATAAAGAGATACTATACCCCTGACTGTCTCACATCAATGGTCTGGCTTTTTCAAACGTGGCCTTTCTCAAGAGAGATTTGAGGCCCCTTGATTAGACTCTCAGGTCATCTCAGAGGCATTAGTTGCCTCAACATAAAGGCACAGTGTGGCCCACAGATTTCCCAGGAAAAAAAAAAGGGAAAGATTGGGGAAACAGACCCAGTGCTGCCAACTTTTAATTTGTGTCAAGCAAGTGCACAGAAACAAAACAGAACAATATGTATCGACCTCTGTCAATGTTTATTTCACAAAAGATCAGCAATTTTAGAACCAAACAAGCAGAAAAGACAATCTCTGAATAAAGGGCAGTCTTTATAAGGACATCTAATTATAGAAAGTGTTTTCTTTTGGCCAGTGACTGAGACGGAGTTTCTATAACTTGTCATTGAGCACAGCGATGAGGGATTCTGGAGTCTGTTTGCTAAAGTCCAAGCCCTCTCATTTTAGAGACCAGAAGCTGAGGCTGGAAGAGCAAGCCAGGGTGGGAGGAGGCAGAGCTTCAGGTATAGTAGCAGAGAGATCTGGGTTTCAGGGGTCCTCAAACTTTTTAAACAGGGAGCCAGTTCACTGTTCCTCAGACCATTGGAGGACCAGACTACAGGCCCTGGGACGGATGAGTCGGCTGCTAAGCAGGACAGGCAGCAGGGGGAAAAACACCTCATGGGCCTGATAAATGTCCTAGGCGGGCTGCATGTGGCCTGTGAGCCGTAGTTTGAGGATGCCTGGTTTAAATCCCTGGTGGGCACTTATTGTAGGTAATTGTGGGCAGCTGCCTCATTTTAGTGGAGAGGATGGTGCCAACCTTGCAGGGTCATGAAAAAAATCATTAGATTAGGCTTGAGGCAACAGAGGGAATTCTCAGAAGCCAGGCTTAGGGCTCCAGAGCTGAAATCCAGTAGCTTAGAGCTAAACTTCTTCTGGGTTCTGGAAAGTCTCTCAAGTTGCTGTGCAATGCCACCTGTCTGGGTTTCCTAAGGACTCAGGCAAAATGAATAATACCCATGTGCTTGGAATCACCCCAGTTGCCCTTTAAATAACGCAGCACATGTAAGGAAAGGCTGGAGCTGCTCCCTTGAATAAAGGTAGTGACCGATTCCTTGTTTGTGGTACTGTGGTCTTGGGTTGGACGGCAGTGGTGGAGGTGAGCAAGGGGAGGGGTGGGTGAAATTGTCACTTTTCACTCATCCTTCTCCTTTCTGACTAGCTTGAAAGAAGCCACATTGCACTTCTTTTTAAAATGTATATAGGTTGGGTATGGTGGCTCACACCTGTGATCCTAGCACTCTAGGAGGCTGAGGCCTGTGGATTGCCTGAGCTCAAGAGTTCAATATCAGCCTGAGCAAAATCAAGACCCTGTCTCTAAAAATAGCCAGGTATTGTGGCAGGCACCTATAGTCCCAGCTACTTGGAAGGCTGAGACAGGAGGACTGCTTGAGGCCAAGAATTTAAGGCTGCTGTGAGCTATGATACCATGGCACTCTACCCAGGATGACAGAGTGAAATTCTGTCTCAAAAATAAATAAATAAATAAATAAAAATAAAATTTGTATAACGATTATAAAAGTTGTTAATTTTTTTTTTTTTAGAGACAGAGTCTCACTTTGTCGCCCTTCGTAGAGGAATGCTGTGGCATCACAGCTCACAGCAACCTCCAGCTCTTGGGCTTAGGTAATTCTCTTGCCTCAGCCTCTTGAGTAGGTGGGATTACAGGCGCCTGCCACAACACCCCGCTATTTTTTTGTTGCAGTTTGGCTGAGGCCCAGTTTGAACCCACCATCCTCGGTATATGGGACCAGCACCCTACTCATTAAGCCACAAGCACTACCCAAGTTAATTTTTTTATGATAAAAATTTTAGCAGTTTAGGAGGGTGGGATGGGATATAGAAAGTAAAAGCCTTCTATTCCTCCTGTTCTTTCCAGATATAACCACTGTTAGCTCTTTCTTCCAGAATTTTCTATGCATAAATAGGCCTAAACATTCTTGTGCACATATGTATATGTAGAGGTATATGTGTGTATGTGATACTGCCATACATGGGGTTTTCCTATGCCTATCATTCATCCTTCTCTACTTTTTGTATATACATACATATATATATATATATTTTTTTTTTCCTTGAGACAGAGTCTCACTAAGTTGCCCTTGATAGAGTACTATAGCATCATAGCTCACAGCAACCTCAAACTCTTGGGCTTAAGCAATTCTCTTGCCTCAGCCTCCCAAGTAGCTGGACTACAGATGCTCACCACAATGCCCAGATATTTTTTTTGTTGCAGTTGTCATTGTTGCTTTAGCAGGCCCAGGGCACCCTAAACACTGAGATATGGGTGCCAAGCTGAATATATATGTTTTTTGAGATAGAATCATGCCTTGTCACCGAGGCTAGAGTACAGTGGCACAATCACAGCTCACTGCAATCCCAAATTCCTGGGCTCAAGAGATCCTTCTGCCTTAGCCTCCTGAGTAGCTAGGATGGATTACAGGCATATACCCCTATGGCTGGCTAATTTTTTTACTTTTTATAAAAGTTTTGATTCGTTGCTCAGTCTCAAATTTGAGTCTCAAACACCTGGCCTCAATCGATCCTTCCACCTCGGCCTCTAAAAGTGTTGAGATTATAGGTGTGAGCCACTGCACCCTGCCAGTCTACATTTTTTTTTTTTTTTTGTAGAGACAGGGTTTCACTCTGTCACCCTCAGTAGAGTGCTGTGGTATCACACAGCTCACAGCAACCTCCAACTCCTGGGCTTAGGTAATTCTTTTGCCTCAGCCTCCTGAGAAGCTGGGACTACAGGCGCCTGCCAAAACCCCCTGGCTATTTTTTGTTGTTGTTACAGTTTGGCCAGGGCTGGGCCTGAACCCGCCACCCTGAGTATATGGGGCCGGCACCCCACCCACTTAGCCACAGGCGCTGTCCAGTCTACATTGGTTTTTAAACTTTTCTTATCAGCACATAGCAGCAGTCAGTCCATGGTTCTAGGAGCCCATAGCATGTATAGGTAGATCATTGTTTCAGAGCCCTCCTGATGGATGTTTTAGAAGGGCCCAGTTTTCCTGGGCTTTGGTGTAAAGCACTGCTATGAAGAAGGACCTACCACCCACCTCTGCGGGGCTGTGTGAGCACGCATCCCAGGGAGAGCTCTGGCCACTGACTGTCTGCAGCACCTCTGTACCAAGGCCCTGATGTTGCCTGCTTACCACTAGAAGGAGCAGCTTTTCCACAGGCGTAGTCTGTAGGAAGCCCACTGCGTCTGCGTACTGGGCCCTCTTGCAATCTTCTATCACCAAACCCATGGACTCTCTTCAAACTCCTCTCTCAGATTTTTTTTTTTTTTAGATAGTCTTACTTTGTCACCCTTAGTAGAGTGCTGTGGCATCATAGCTCTTGGCAACCTCAAACTCTTAGGCTTGAGCAATTGTCTTGTCTCAGCTTCCTAAGTAGCTGGTACTATAAGCACCTGCCCCAAAGCCCGACTAGTTTTAGAGATAAGGTCTTGCTCTTGGCTCAGGCTGGTCTCAGGCAATCGACCCGCCTCGGCCTACCAGAGTGCTAGGATTACATGCATGAGCCACCTCCCCTAGCCTATCTCAGATTCTTGATGAGACAAATATTTAGTGAGTGTATAATGTATGTCATCTCCTGGCCCTTGTCCTAGCAAACTTCTAAAATGGGAGTCACTGTGCCCATTACCAGAGTAGGAAGCTGAGTCCCAAAGAGATTAGGTAATTTACCCAAAGGTACACAGCCAACAAAGGCTTATACCTGAGGGGTTAACCAAGTCTGAGCCACCCACAAGTCCACACTCCCTTTGTCCTCCACTGTGCTTGAAATTTAGAATCTTCATTCCTTTTGCTTATGTTTTTCTGTCCTTATCTATTATCATATTTGAGCCATTAGTTTGAAGTTCATGACTCTCGCCTTCATCCGATAAAAACTATGCTTTCTCCCCCTAAAAATACAAAACTCAGTTAAATTAGAGGCTGAGAGCGTGTACTCCATAATATTAGTCTCAGCTCTGCTACTCCCTTTGTGTGTGACCTCAGGCAAGTGACTTCACTTATCTGAGCCTCAGTTCCCATATCTGTAAAGGAGGAAGACTAAAACCTCTGTCATAGGGTATTTGAAGGAATTTAGAGGGATAAGTAAGTAAACATGTGACATGCTTAGCACAGTGCCTGGGGGCCATCATCATCCCCCATAGCAGAGCTTCACTACAGATCCCCACAGCTCCATCCTGCTGGCCCCAGTGGTCTTTGCTTTGGGACATTCAGGACTCAGGCGTTCTTCTTTTACGTACTCTCTTCTGTCCACCTAGAAAGCTCCCATGTAAACTTCAAAACCCAGAATAGTTGTCACTCTTCTGTGAAGGCGTCATTGATTTTAGTCAGGTAACAGCAGCGGCACACCTACTTAGGACACCCCCGTGGCACTTTATTCCTTTTCTCATCCTAGTAGTTACCCTGCTGTGTCATCTGTTTCTCTGCCCTCTTCTTTGCCCTCATGAGGTTTGTTTGTTTGTTTGTTTTCCTTACCAGGTTTTTGAATCATTCATCATGTAGAATTTCACCAGCCAGTGAGAAAAGATTTGTTTAAAAACTGAAGAGCAAAAAAATAGGTGAAGGATATGAACTATAAAGGCCTGATAAAAATAAGAAACAAAAAGTAACTAAACTAATTAAAGATTCACAGCTCATTAGAACAACACAATGCATAGTTTTTCAACTGTCACCTTGGTGAAGATGAAACAGTTTGCTAGGACTCGCTGTAAGTGAGGGAGTGGGCAAACTGGCGTTTGCTCATCGGGGAGAGGCAGACTGTACCCTGTAAAGTTCTAGGACTGACAGCAGTGGCATTACCTGGTGGCTACTTAGAAAACGCACTGTCTGACCCCATGGCAGCCCTCCTGATTGGAGGCTAGCTCCTGACAAGGTCTTCAGGTGACCTGGATATACATCAGCCCCAAACCCCGTGGATTAAACCAGCAGCATTGATCCTCATGGACCTGTAGGCTGGATGGGCAGCTCTGCTTCCCGCTGCAACCTGATCAGCCCTGTGTGGCTCTCATATTCCTGCCAGGAGTGGGCTGGTCGGGGCATGTTCCTTGCATGGAAATGGTGGAGGCATGTTCCTTGCATGGCAATGGTGGAGGCACAAAAGGCCAGGGAGAAACGCAGGAGGCCTCCCAAAGGCTGATCTTGTAATTGGCTTACTCTCGCTTCTACCCACATCCATCAGCCAGAGCATGACCGAGCCCAAATCATGGGGGAGGGAAGGAAGGATGCTTGGCCGTTGGTGGAAGAATTGCAGAGTCACACAGCACAGGA
The DNA here is from genome assembly GCA_963574575.1 of Galagoides demidoff. Lineage (NCBI taxonomy): Eukaryota > Metazoa > Chordata > Mammalia > Primates > Galagidae > Galagoides > Galagoides demidoff. Next base: position 1,570 of record CAUYQV010153968.1, on the reverse strand, counting down.
CATGGATGTGGCGGTGGGAGTGGCAGTCCACCACAGGAGGGATGTAACTCTGTGTTTTAATTTCCTCCTCTTCCATACACCAGGGATAATAACACTGTCTACCTCATAGGATTGTAGGATTCTCACGAGGGTTCAATGAGTTAGCAGACATGAAAGTGACTAGAGCGTCACCTGGCCCACTGGAGGCCCTTGATTGAGGTTAGCTGGTATTCTTGTGGGTGAGAATTCTTTTTTTTTTTTTTTGTAGAGACAGAGTCTCACTTTATCGCCCTTGGTAGAGTGCCATGGCATCACACAGCTCACAGCAACCTCCAACTCCCAGGCTTAGGCGATACTTCTGCCTCAGCCTCCTGAGTAGCTGGGACCACAGGCGCCTGCCACAACACCGGCTATTTTTTGTTGCAGTTTGGCCAGGGCTTAGTTTGAACCCGCCACCCTGGGTAAATGGGGCTGGCGCCCTACCCACTGAGCCACAGGCGCAGTCCGTGTGTGAGAATTCTTGAGAGAGAATGTAGAGGGGTAAGCTTTTTTGGAGGGGCTATTTGTCAATCTCTGTTAAAATTTAAAATGCACGTGTCCTTTGACCCAGCAGTTCCTCTTTAAGGGATTTAGCCCAGGTAGTATACAAAGACAGACAGACAGATAGACAGACATTCACGAGTAGCTATTGACTACCTTGTCAATAGTGGAGACAGCTATGTGTCTACGTGGGGCCCCTGTCACTGACTGATTGTCCCCTCTTTCCCCCATCCAGGTGGGCCTTTCTGGAGTTGGGCACCAATGGCAGCTATAATGACAGCCTGCAGGCCTATGCAGCCGGCGTGGTGGAGGCTGCCGTGTCTGAGGAGGTAAGGGCCAAGGTGGGATCCTAGGGCTTCCAGCCTGCCCTACTCCCAGGTGTCCCCAGGGTGCTTTTGGGGTTTTGAGTTATCAACAGAGTAGGTCCTCCCACCCATGCCCTCTATCCTCCGTCTAGCTGGAGAGAAAAAAGGTCACATGCACTCTTTAAAAAAATTATACTAGGGTGGTGCCTGTGGCTCAGTAGGTAGGGCACTGGCCCCATATACTGAGGGTGGCGTGTTTGAACCCAGCCCCACCAAACTGCAACAAAAAATTAACCAGGCGTTGTGGCGGGTGCCTGTAGTCCCAGCTACTTGGGAAGCTGAGGCAAGAGAATTGCTTAAGCCCAAGAGTTTGAAGTTGCTGTTAGCTGTGACGCCATGGCACTCTACTGAGGGCAACATAATGACACTCTGTCTCGAAAAAAAAAAGAATCTGAAATAACAGTTGTGTATAAAAGCCTAGCTGTGGGAGAAATAACAAAATAAAACATACCATCTTCATTCTTGTTCATAATGGCCCAGATCCAAGCTTTGGGCTATTTTCATAAGAAACTCCTTGTGAGGGAAGCACCTGTGGCTTAGTGGGTAGGGCACCGGAGCCATATACTGAGGGTGGCGGGTTTGAACTCGGCTGCAGCCAAACTGCAATAATGATAACGAAAAAATAGCCAGGGCTTGGCACCTGTGGCTCAAGCAGCTAAGGCACCAGCCACATACATCTGAGCTGG
>CAUYQV010153964.1:0-46103 GCA_963574575.1 Galagoides demidoff | reverse complement strand
GGGGAGTGGGGCCATTTTGAATTCTTCTGTGCCTCACTCTGCTGGTTGAAATAAAGTCCTTCCTCTTGTAAACATGGTGTTTTGGTGTTCCTTCTCTCCATTGGGCCTCATCTTCCTGCAACGAGTGTTTTTAGTACTTTCATAGTGCTATGCTATTACAGTGATAGCTATAATAGGCTATTCTGAACAGAAATCTAAGACATCACTTATAAATAAAAAAATTTATTAGTTCATGTGATTGTGAAATTTGTTGAATTATTTTCTATGCAAATACTCAAAAATACCCTCAGTGTTCTTGATGTTCTTTTTCCCTATCTTATTTTAGTCTGTCTTTTTGATTTGTATATTGGTCTCATGTTTTTTTCCTACAAATTGATTCTGCCAAGGTGCTGAGATATAAAACTGTTCCTAGCCCCACATTACATTGTCTACCTCAAAATAACAGAATAGACCGGATCTGTCTTCAGTTGTAGAGGTAGGGGTGAGTAGATGGGGGCAGGTGACGTCTGATCCTGTTTTCTCCTTTCCTTCTTTACACAAATCCCCACCATCCACTGAGACATTGTGCTCCTATTGGTCAGGTTGACTCCTTTCCCAGTCCCTCTGGGCCGATCGACAGGGTGCTGTGATCATCAGTCCTCTCAGAGCAGTGTGGACCTGCCACATGATTCCCAAATGAAAGAACACTGTGTAGACAAGAGCAGCATAAAAATTCTGAAAGAAATAGAGAAACTTGTAAAATCATTTTCACTAAATTGTCCTCCATATGTCATTGCTGGTTTTTTGAAATTAGATTTATTTGTTATCTGAAAATAAATGTAGCACTCAAACAATATTACAACTGCCAATATATAAAATGAGCAGGTATAAACCTCATGGAACAGCAAAAAGAAATATATATTTTCTCATATACATCTACAGACCCCAAGATTGACATTCTGAAAGACAGACATCATCTCACAAGTGAAAATAAATTATAATTTTCACATCTGCCACCTATTGCCATTCAGCCTTTCTTTATGTGCATGTTAGGAATATACTTAATATACTTAATAAAATACTTAATCATAACGTACCTTCAGTTCATAATTCTGATCATTTTAGTATGATATTTATGTATAGGTGATAGTAATATTTTAACTATTTAAAACTAATACACCACATTTTAGTTTTATAATGATTTCAAACCAATGGGAGAAATATTTTATCCATCTTTAGAAATATGGATATATTCCCATATTATAATCTAAATTTTTTTTCCTCCATTATAGTCACTAACTAAAACATATTTCCTGAATATACTTTTCTATAAGCTCTAAAGTTTTCAGAATTAGGGAGAAAGAGACAAGATCCAGACATATCACAGATCTTTACAGTCTACCTATTTCTTCACGATATGAAAATGATATTCAACAAACATTTATGCATTCTATGCTTTAAAGTATAATAACAGTTGACCTGGCAGAATATTTTTGGATTTTATAAATCAATATCTCTTGTAATTACTTTTAGATGGAAAAAATCAATATAGAACTTAAATAATTTGCCTCTATTAAAATCATATTGATAAATTCAGATCAAGAAGGTATACTTTACATTTTTTCTAAATATCATGTGGGTGATTAAATTTTAGGACTAGACAGTGATTATGAAAATTAAAAGTTTCTATTCTTAATATGATTCAGTGAAAAATGAGAAAGATACCTGTGGTTCCCTTATTGCCAAGGGTTATAAAAGGGGGTGGTAGTAAATCAGATTGATTTACTCTTTTGACCATGCTCAATTAAACCACACATATAAACACTTCTAAAGTTAGAAGTTATTGACATCCTTATGAATTATTGTGCTATCTACCCATTAAAGTGGTAGCTATTACAGGCTACTCTGAAACACCCATTTGAACTTTCCTTTAGCCTGATTGAAATTGAGATTATAGTTAAGACTTGTTGGCTTGTTCTGAGTACAATATTTTATTTCAATGTTTGCTCTTTAAAAAATTAAGGGAAAATCTTCCTGTAATTCTTGAATAATAAAAAAATTTGTCTGAGGTCCTGGGACAGAGCCTTTCAACCCTTCAAATTGCTTCAGGGTTAGGAATTCTTGTTATTTATGGTGGCCCTGTAGAACCACACCTAACTATAAACTAATGAGATGACTCTGATGGGCATCTAGGTAGTTTTAGGATGGGGACTGGCTATGCCAGAAAGAATAAATGTCATTAGATGGTTGAAGTTTTAAATAAAGTGGTATCAGCTCAATACTGAGAAAAAATAAAGGTTAGAGATTGAGTTCAATCATGTGGCCAATAATTTTCTAGCAGGAACTGACCTAGATGAAAAGACTCCCAGGCACCTGCTAGAAGAGGAAGTGGTTTTGTTCCCCAGCCGGGAGATTCGATGGACTAGGGTCCCCAAAACTGAGCCCACCCACTCAATTTCTGGCCTTCCGTTTATACAATTTTAGGGCATAGGTGCACCCCTATCCTCAAAGACGGCAGAAGGTCAAGGAAGTTACAAGGCTCAACAGGCATCCTCTGAAGGGCGTATAGATAAACGGAGCGTCCGCTGCAGTGGAGGATCTGCAGAACATCTGCTGTAATTAGCAGCCTCGTACTTATCACGGACTGCCCGGCTAATGCCTGCGCAAAGGCACTAGGGCAGAGTCTGGTTCTGGTTGACTCCTCTGCCTCAGTTTGAACAATCACATAGACCTCTACCATACACTCTGGGCACATCCTGGTTTCCTCCATGACCTGCCCTGAGAGGAGGTTTACATGTTCTGACTCTGCAGAGTCTCCAGCACGTGGAAATGCTGCTTTTATCACCTCCCTGATCTTGCCCCGTGGCCTACAGGTCTCTTCTTTTGGCTGGTCCTGATTTATATTCTGTAAAATAAAACTATAATTGTAAGTATAGTACTTTCCTGAGTTTTATGAGTCATTCTAGTGAACTATGGGACCTCAGGGTGTAGTGGGAGCCCCCAAAGTCATAACCAGTTGACATGGCCAGTATATGTGGCCCAGAAGCCTTCAAACTTGCAACTGGTAACTGGTTTAAGGGCAGTTTTGTGGAAGACTGTGAGAAAGGATATCCAAAAAGGGTGAGGTCTGGGAGACCAGGTCTTCTCAAGGACCTGCAGGGTCCTCTGCATGGTGACTCAGCTCTTGGGAATTTGTAAACTTAACTTCCTGGAACTTGAAAATTTCCAATTTTGTGAAATCCTGTAATTCTGTGGGGGCTAGAATAACATCTCCCATTTGATTCAAACTGGCCAATGAGAAGGTTACCTTTTAGTTGGAACTTTTTGACTATAGATAAAAAGAGAAAGACTGAGCCAGTCAGGGAGCGTGGCCATTTAGAATTCTTCTATGCTGGAAGCTCCTGGCTGGTGAATAAAGCCCTTCCTCTATAAACATGGTGTTTGGGTGCTCTTTCTCTCCTTTTGGTAACAACTGTGCCCTAAACCATGTAGATAGTGTCAGAATAATAGTGTAATAAGACAAAATATTGTTAATTAAAATATGAACTGCTTTATAAGAACGAATTTATTTAAAGCTTCTGTAGCCATAAATATAAAAAATAAAACAATTTTGAACTAGAATTATTCTTTTTTTTTTTGAGACGGAGCCTCAAGCTATCCCCCTGGGTAGAGTGCCATGGCATTACAGCTCATAGCAACCTCCAACTCTTGGGCTCAAGCGAGTCTCCTGTCTCCGCCTCCCAGGTAGCTGGGACCACAGGTGCTTGCCACAACACCTGACCATTTTTTGGTTGTAGCCATCATTGTTGTTTGGCGGGCCCGGGCTGGGGATTCAAACCCACCACCTTAGGTGTATGTGGCTGGCGCCTTAGCCGATTGAGCCACAGGTGCCGAGCCTAGAATTATTCTTAAAAATGTATCTTTTTATGTCTTTGATATATTCTATATCAATGTGTTTCTTTAAAATAACAGAGCTCAATAACAAAGACATTGTAAATCATACATTGTTTTCTTGAGGCAGGGTCTTTCTCTATTGTCCAGGCTAGAGTGCAATAGTGTCATAGCTCACTGTAGCTTCAAACTCCCAGGCTCAAATGATCCTCCTGCCTCAGCTTCCCTAGGGTTACTGGAATTTCTTCTTCAGTAAGTCCTTGGTTTTGGGGATTTGAAGAATGAAACCGTAGATCACAGATCAGTGATAAGAAAGGATTTCATTAGACAGAAAGGAATGTGGAAGGAGCAAAAAGTACCAGAGCTTTTGGCAAAAGGGAAGACCCAAGTCAGAAGTCTCTTTGGGTTCTTTGTCTAGGCATATATCCTATTCTGGCTAGGAATTGGTAGGCAGAAAAACACCTTTACAAACTTAATGAGTGCATTAACAAATGAATGAATGGCAGTCCCTCTCCTGGGTCAAGGTCATTAGGTCTCTGGAGTTTTTGTCTCAGGGAAGGGAGTTTTTGTCTCCCTACTCAAGGTGGAACCACCCAAAATGTTTCAGGCTGCTGTGTTCATGACCTTGCTAGAGCCCAGAAGGTGTAGCCTGGAAAGGGCAGCTGTTTCTGCCTAGAGATGAGGTCTGATTTCTGAGCTCACCTGGGCCTAGAGAATGAGGGTGTCCTTGTCCAGCCCTGAGTGGGGGACTCCTGTATCACTAGCATCTAGGAGTATAGGTGTCCACCACAATGCCATACTAATTTTGTTACTGCTTTTATTCATTTTTTTTTTCTTTTGAGAGAGTGTCACTCTGCTGTTCTGGGTAGAGTGTCTGTCATCATATCTCACAGCAACCTCAACCCCCTGGGCTTAAGCAATCCTCCTCCCTCAGCCTCCCATGTAGCTGAGACTAGAGGTGCCCACCACAACCCAGCTGGTTTTTCTGTTTTTAGTAGAGACAGAATCTCACTCTGGCTCAGGCTGGTCTCTAACTCTTGAGGTCAGGCAATCAAATGGCTTCAGCCTCTCAGAGTGCTAGGATCCTAGGTGTGAGCCACTATGTCTGGCCAATTAAACTGTCTTAGTTTGTTTAGGCTTCTATAACAAAAATACCTTAAAGTGGGTAATTTATAAATAATACAAACTATTTCTTACACTTCCACAAGCTAAGAAGTCCAAGATTCAGGTGCAGACTCAGGATGGGGTGAAAGCTAACTACCTGCTTCATAGGGAGGCCTGATTCCTTCAGGACAAGTGAGAGAATGGGGAAGGCAGCTTTCGGAGGCCTCTTTTATAAGAGAATTAACCTCCCTCTCAAGGCCTAATTACCTCCCAGAGGCTACACCTTCTAATGCCATTTCCTTGGTAAAAAGGTTTCAACAAATGAATTTTGGAGGGACATATGTTCAAACCATACACAAACTGAACAGCATTTTAAATAAAGTAAAATATTAGCAGATGTCATCTTTGAAATAAGCATAAAATGTATTTCAAGCATTATATAATTTTTATATAAAATGAATCAAAATAGGAGAGTCTCACTGAAATCTCTGAAAGGGTATGAAGGGAAATAATGGCAACAAAGGTATTTTTAAAGATTGCTAATAAAATACAAAAAAGTAAACTGAGCTCATAATGTTTGGTGTTTTTGTGTTTATAGGTAAGTATAGAGCAATATATTTTCTAGATTATATGTATATATTATCATACATACATTAGATGCATTAATCATCTAAGAAATTTTACAGACTAATAAACAGATAGAAATAAAAATTCCAGTGTTCAAAAGCAGAAAGAATTATGTAAGTCCATGTTGGTATTATTTGAAAGCTAGTATAAAGGTCTGCATTACTGGAATGCTCACTATCTTTCCCTGATATCAGGAGTGATGGGCAGAAATGATGGTAAAAATAGAAAAATCTAGTTACCAATCCAAACTTACCCATGTGGTCTGATATTGAAAAGGTGAAACTTAAAGGTTAAGCAGTGTTGGTAATGGCACTGTGCAGTCTGTCTAACTCATAACGTGCCCACGTGCCTTGTTATCAGCAATGTATGACATGGCTCAACAACAGAAATAAAATTGAATATTTCCCCCAGCCCAGTGGCTATATCTTCAAGGGATGTGGTTTTCCTATAGTTCACTTTTATAAATATCTAATATGTCTCTTGAATTAGAAAGTAAATCACTCATTGCCTATTTTATATGTGTAAAGGTCTACAGGAATAAACATATCCATACCAGGCAGGAAGGATTGCTAATGAATGTAAGCACATTTGACAATTTTCTATTTTGTGTTTTTCAAATAATTTCATCAATGAAGCTCTTTTGAGCAATTGGCTTTAAGAACTGTATAAAATTTTAGGCATACAAAAGTTGGTCTTTCAAGAATCTTCAAATCAAGGATGCAAATAGAAGTGCAGAAAATAGATGGAATAAAACTAATTATGAAATTATTATAATTGAGATAGGTTGGTGAAAGAAAAGAAATTGTATTTTAGTTTTGAGAAAATGTTTATCTCAATTTTGTACTAACTTTGGGAACAGAACTTAACTACTCTGACTGTAAATTTATTTGTGAATATGTATAAATACATAAATCATAGATTGTCAAATTTTTTGTTCTATAATTAGGACAATGTACATGACAATTAACCAGCTCAAATTTTTTAAGTACATTTAAGCCATTATTATTTTGTGCTTTGAATTTTTCTAGTAGAATATATAACAGCATGTTGAAAGGGTACTCAAGGGAAATTATAGTGAGATATTAATATTTAAGTTGAATATTATGATTAGCAAGTTCTTGTTTTAGATAATTAATGGTTGATATTTAAGGCAGACAAAGGTGGCAACAATATTTAAGCCTTAAGTAAAGATAAAACAATAGGATTTCAGTAATCAAAGTGGCCCTTATATTCAGGGAATGGGGCAAGTAAGGATTCAGGCCAAGGGTAACACCTCTTCTCTGGTCCCTCACGCCACTGTAGTCTAACAGCTGCTATCTTCCCATGAAAAGGTCAGTGTGCATTCACTCTTCATTTTCTCATATCTTTTTCTAATTTCAAAAATTTTTTTTTGAGACAGAGCCTCAAGCTGTCCCCCTGGGTGGAGTGCTGTGGCATCACAGCTCACAGCAACCTCCAACTCCTGAGCTCAAACAAGTCTCCTCCCTCCACCTCCCAAGTAGCTGGGACCACAGATACCTGCTACAATTCCCGGCTATTTTTCTTTTCTTTTTTTTTTTTTTGGTTACAGCTATCATTGTTGTTTGGCAGGCCCAGGCTGGATTCCAACCCACCACTTTAGGTGTATGTGGTTGGCACCTTAGCCACTTGAGCCACAGGTGCCAAGCCATAATTTCAAAATATTAAGAGTACAAATGTTTCTGTTACACGGACATCTTATATCATACTTAAGTTGGGGCTTTTATTATTCCCATTGTCATAATAGTGTTTGTTGTACCTGATAGATTTAACCCTCTCTCCCGTTTCTTTTTTTTTCTTTCCTTTTTTTTTTTTTTTTGAAACAGTGTCTCATTATGTTGCCCTTGGTAAAGTTCCATGGCATCACAGCTCACAGCAACCTCAAACTCTTGGGCTTAAATGATTCTCTTGCCTCACCCTCCTGAGTAGCTGGGACTACAGGTGCCTGCCACAATGCCCAGCTATTTTTTGTTGCAGTTGTCATTGTTGTTTAGTGGGCCCAGGCCTGTCTCAAACCCACCAGCCTTGGTGTATGTGGCTGGCACCTTAGTGAGCTGTGGGTGCTGAGCCTTCTCTCCCATTTCTTGAAGTAGACAATGCTCCCTTTATTTTGGTAAAGCCACAGACACTTTAATGAACTATAACACAGTGTAGCAACCACAGCCTTTGAGCCATATTCAGTCAACAACTGTTTCTGTAAATAAAGTTTTATTGAAACACTTATTGCTCATTTATTTATGGTGTCCACAGATGTCAGACCTGTAACAGAATTGGGCAGTTGCAACAGAAACCTTTTTTTCTCAGGAAGGCTAAAATTTACTGATTTGCCATTTAAATTAATAAAAGTTTGCCAACCTCTGTTCTACACATTCAGCTAGGTGATGCAATGGAAGAGAAGGAGAGAGAACAGGTGGGGCACTGTGTCTGCGCCACCAAGCAAAAAGATGAGCCTTTGGACCAGGGCAGTGGTCATGGAAGAAGAAGGAGAAGGAGAAAAGAAATAATTCAGAGATGGCAAAACTAAGGTGACCGGATTTTAACATTGGTAAAGCGGGACAACATTGAGGGGGGCCTGAAAACAAGGCAAACTTTGATAAGCAGTTCTCGACAGTCAGTTCTCAACAATTATTTATTATTAAAGTTTAACATTATAAAATTAACACAAATAATATAAAACGCATATCCTGGTGAAATAGCCATATGGCAGCCAAAAAATGTATATTCCCTTCCCATTCTCCTGTGTTCCCTAGCTTGTTGTGCATTCTTTCTAAAAATTGGGGCTTTTTTAAAGTGCTGCAGGACACAGGACAAATTGTTAAACACCAGGCCTGTCCTGCCAAAAGTGGGACATCTGGTCACCTTACTCTGGGTGGAGGGGCTACTTGTCTGTTCCAGACAGTTTGGATCCTTCTGAGCTGATTGTCCTTGCCTAGAAGCAAGGAAGGCAGCTAGTCTCCTTCTGATACCTTGCCCAGGAGGGGAGTAGGGAGTTTACATTAGCCTTTTCATTTCCAAATGAAGTTACATTAACCTCTTCATTCCCAAATGGAGTTATATTAACCTTTTAAGCAGCCAAAACTGTATATTCCCTTCCCATTCTCCCTCTGTAGCTTGTCATGCATTCTTTCCAAAAATCGGGACTTTTTTAAAACTCCGGGAGACGTGGGACAAATTGTTAAAAATTGGGACTGTCATGCCAAAAGCGGGAAGTCTGGTCGGTCACCTTAGGCAAAATATAACGATAGTCCAGAACAAGGGTCCTCAAACTTTTTAAACAGGGGGCCAGTTCACTGTCCCTCAGACTGTTGGAGGGCAGGAGTGCAGGCCCCTGGACTAGTTGGCTGCTAAGCAGGACAGGCAGTGGAGGCAAAAACACCCGGAAGGCCAGATAAATGTCCTTGGAGGGCCGCATGTGGCCTGCAGGCCATAGTTTGAGGAGACGCCTGGTCCAGAAAGTAGGATAAGCATTCTACTGGAGAGAGAGGGGAGGAAAGAGGGAGGCCAGGAGGAGGTAGGGGACTTGGGGGGACCTCACCTAATGTGCATAATGCAATGGTACATTTCAAGACTATTGAGAAAAGAGTATGACTGTCTTACCACAACAAGTAAGTAAGCGAGGAGATGGATGGATTAATCAGTTCAATGTAAGCATTTCACATTGTATATCAAATCAGTGCATTATACCCCATAACTGCATCAATGTATCCAGCTATGATTTAATTAAAAAAAAAAATTCAGAGCCCAGGACACTGCTACCATATTACAAATCGTCTTGTACTAACAACATTCACAGGAAATTGCTGATAATAGAAAAATTTGAGTCATTCTTATTTTGTTTGTTTTATGTCCATGAAAAAAGCTAACAGAATCCTGAAAAAATTGTGAAATATTTACACCAAAAGTATACTCCCTATGAAGCACTATGTTCCTATCAATAAACTTCATTGTTTTTTAAATATATTTAAGTTTTTTCATTGTTTCACTAGATTTGTGCTTTGCTCCTCTGCTGTGCACTTTCTGATGTAATGAGTCCTCTTCCATTTTTCAACTAGTAAAAGCCAATTTTTAATGAATTCCTATAACAAAAATACTTCTTACCTTTGACAATTGTGAGTGGCTTTTTTTTTTTTGCTGCTTTCTGCCAAGAATAACTCTTTGATTTCAGCAGAAAAGAAGACCCAGTTATTAATTATTAGCTTCTAAAAACATATATATAGCATATATATTCATATATTCAACTTTTTGGAATATTGGACCTTATGAACCTTTCTGGAACTTATGAACATATATTCAACTTTTTGGAATTTTCCCACATTCACCCACATTGAATATATTAATATCTTTTAAGATATATATACACACACAAACACGCACGCACCATAAATGATATACTTGGATGCTCTTTGTATCTTTGGACGCTTTTCTATGTAAGGCAGAAGTTTGATGAGTTGTTCTTAGATGAATAAGTATCATTTTTACTCCATTTCAAAATTGTTAGCCTCAAAATCAAGATCCTTCACACCATTTAGTCAACATCCCTGTCATACAAAGAGCTTATGCCAGTAGGATTTGGCTAATTACTGCTCACATGGTTTCATTCTCTTCCTTCACTTTTTTGCCCTGTCTCTCCGACTACACTGGTCAGGGTTCTTTAGCCTGGCGGGACTCATCCTCTTATGTGAGGATTTCTGTCAATTTCCTCAATGTTTTTGGCACCCGGGACCAGTTACTTGGAAGACTGTTTTCCATGGACTGGGAGGTAGGGAGGAAGGATGGTTTTGAGATGATGATTCAAGCACATTACTTTTATTTTGCATTTTATTTCTATTATTATTACATTGTAATATATAATGAAACAATTATACAACTCACCATAATGCATTATCAGCGGGAGCCCTGAGCTTGTTTTCCTGCAACTAGGCAATCCCATCTGGGGGTGATGGAGACAGTGGGACACTGTCATGGGAGTGAAGGGCGCCTACTTCAATGTGGTGGATAATTTTAATTATGTCCTATAAAATGTTCAGTTCAGGTGACATTTTTTGGCTAGCCATCATTTCTTTATGGATGAGAGAATGCGTTCAGAAGCAACTGCTTTGACCCGAGTAATGAAGTGGGAAAGTCGTGGCAGCCACTCTGCCCATACACACACTGAAGCAAAATGACCAGTTCAGTTTTGCTGATAAGCAATAGTTCAAAGACCTGAACAGTCCTGCAGCTGCGGTGTTGGTTGGCAACAAAATGCGCCTAACACATCCTCACACGCATCCTCCTGAAAACCCGTCGCACAGCAACAAGCAGGCTGACTCATCCAGCTGGACTGAGGACCACAGTCACTCCTTAACCCTCTCTAACCACTGTGCCTTCATTTCCTCTGCCGTTTCATCGGTTCATCTAGCTATGGTGCTATCTAGAAGAGGAACACATGCCGCCTCTGAACGGCAGTCTCTCCTTCACAGCAGATGTCCTTAGCAGCCTCCAGGATCAACTCTCCCACAGTAGTAAAGGGCTCCCCAGTGTTGGCAATGCATTTGGCCACTAGGAATGGTGCTCTGATTCACACACATATAACCAACCTGTGGCCTTCATTAATTGCTTCTGTTCTTCAAAGTGTTCACATTTTTTTCCTCTCCCAAACTCCTAAGGGCTTGTCTTATATACAGAGTGCTTGGTCTTTGTGGGCCAAAGCAGTCTTGAAGGTTTCGTGGCTTTGTTGGCTGGCAGATCACCACACATTACACAAAGTGGGCTTAGTGAATGTGAATCACCTGTTCCAATGACCTGTAATTTAAATAGGACTCTTAGTATTTTTTTTAATTTAGCTTTCATTTTGACAGCAGTTTTAGAATCCTCTGAGGTCTCATCCTCCTTTGCAAAGATGTTCTCCAGCGACATCTGTTTTTTAACAATTTTTGCTAGGATTAGTTTGTGGCCTTACCAAAACTGTGAGACAATTTCTCAGTGTGGCAAAGAGGTGCAGATAGAAGTGGTAGATGAAATAATAGGCCATGTGCAGACTAAACAAAGTGTTGGATTCTGATTTAAAGCCGGCCTGCCACCAGAGGCAGCTTTGCTGTCACTTGTCACTCACTGCCAGGGCTCTGGTAGGAGTCTGCCAGCTCCTGATTCCTGTGGTCTTTGTGCAGTCAGACCTCTCCGCTGAGGGTAAGCTGTATCTGCCGCTGCTCCCCAGCTCCTGCATCACCATGTCAGCTCCCCCTCAGATCCTCAGGCACTAGATTCTCGCAAGGAGCACACAGCCTAGATCCCTTGCCTCTCAGTTCACCCCAGGATCCGTGGTCCTATGACAATCTAGTGATACACAGATCTGATGGGAGACAGAGTTCAGGGGTGACGTGAATGAGGGGAGCTGCTGTAAACACACATGAAGCTTCACTTGCCCCCCAGCCATCCATCCCTGCTGCACGACCCAGTCCCCAGCAGGTCATGGCCCAGCAGAGTCAGCGGTCCCAGGGTGGGGACCATAGCTCTGAGTTACTTCAGTTCACAGTTGCTTCCATCCCCTCTGAAGTCCTGGGCTCAGATTTTATAACCTCTCGATTCTGATCACACTCTGCATTTTAACACCTCTGGTATTTCACTGTGAACTGTGTGGGCTCTCTGTGCTTTTCTCCTTTCTCCAAACTCATTGCAAGGTCCTAAAAACAAATGTTGAAAAGCTAATATGTGTCTCTAACATCTGTATCTAAAAGCGATAATTTCTCCATCCTCATATTTCTTATTATTTTCAATAGCCACATTATTTTGGGATATTTTTGGTGGGAAATATAATACTACTTCTCAGTGTTGAACAGTTTTGCACTTTAGTCAGAAAAAAATAAGTAATGAATAAATAAATAACTTTCTCAGGGCGAAGGGCATGCAAGTGGTAAGGCAGTATTTATTTATCTCAACATTTGAAGTAAAAAAAAAAAAGATTGAGAGAGAGAGAGTTATCTTTTAATTGCAGCCATAAACTCCCGCCTTCTCAGATCTGAAGAGCATTTAAAATAAGAAAACTAGAGTATATACGATAGATTATCTGGTGTATATTAAGTGTTCAACAAAATGGTAACTCTATTACTGCCTGCTCTTTTTGTGGGATATAATTCTCATTCTCATTTTCAATGTGTTCACTTTAAATGACATGAAACGCAATGCTGTGTATGACACAGATACAGGAAATTTCTCCAACAAGAGTATTAATTGCTTATTTTTGCTTCATAAGCATTTTGGCTTCTTTACTAAGTGGTATATGTGTATTTATTCCCAAATTCATAGTGGGTTATAAACTCATTTTTAAAAAATATATAAAAATAATGTATTTCTTCAGGCTTAATAGTTAAGCATGATATTAAAAATATGATTGCATAATTGATGTTTACTTTTGTCATACAAACTTATTATCCCTTCATTCAGAAGTTGTCATCTCTGTGATTAGCATATTCAAAAATAGATAATTTCAGCAGTATTTGTGGTGAATACTATGATATTATGTCTATATATATACTTTTGATTGAAAGATTTAGTTTCCGGGTAGTGCCTATGGCTCAGTGGGCAGGGCGCTGGCCCCACATACCGAGAGTGGCTGATTCAACCCTGGCCTCAGCCAAACTGCAACAAAAAAATAGCCGGGTGTTGTGGTGGGCACCTGTAGTCCCAGCTACTTGGGAGGCTGAAGCAAGAAAATCGCCTAAGCCCAAGAGCTGGAGGTTGCTGTGAACTGTGACTCCACAGCACTCTACTGAGGGCAATAAAGTGAGACTCTGTCTCAGAAAAAAAAAAAAAAAAAAGATTTATTTTCCTGTTTTCTTGAATCACTATGGGGAATATCCCTCAGCTGTCAGCTTATTTGAAGTTTTGTCTTGGTTGAAGAAAATTGTCCTGCTCAAGAAGAAATATTCTTCCCCTGGCATCCTTCATGAAAGGTGTGTCCCCAGCATTCAGTGAGAAAAATTGAAGACTGATTTCAGGTCCACAGCTCCTCCCTAGGCATGGCCGAGGCTTTGTGTGGGACTGCACAGTGGCTTGATTTCTCCCTCTATGAGTGGGAGAAGATGGGAGTTTTTGTGGACTTCTAAAGCATCATTGCTCTACTGCATAGATCTTTCAGCTTATGGCTTACTTTATTTCTGTGACCTCAGGAAGAAATGTGGCAAGTGAACACATGTGATAGGAAAAGATCCCTGGAAACTATATTCTTATTAAATTTTTACAAGTAAATTGAGGCTTAAATAGGTGAGATGGCTTGTAGAAAATCTGCAAAAGTTGCTCAAAAGTATCTGTGTTCAATGTTTGATTCACTTTTGGCTTTTCTTTGTCATACCAGCTTACGTATATAGACATAGCAGAGGACTAATTAGTATCTTTATTCTTCTTACTAAATAAAGATGATATAAGATGTTCATTACAACTTCTGACTCCATCACCAGGAAGCTACTTGACCTTAGTTGAGTCATTCAGCCTAGACTGGCTTCTATTGCTTCATTGATAAAGTATTAAAATTGGACTAGCTGGTATGTAAAGTTATACCAAGCTCTAACTTTCTTAGTCTTACTATTAAGAAGAAAGTAGAATTTTATAGATACCTTTTACTTAGTATATCGTAAAGGCAATATGAACCTCTGTAACTTAATTGGTCAATAAAAAGAATAAAGGATTGCTTACTTAGGAAAATGTAATTGATTTGCTACATCATAGTTTATACTATGACAAAATTTTAAATAAAGATTTAAATATAAAAAGGAAATCACAAGAGAATTCAAAGAATTTATAGATGAAAAATATTCATAAGGCTTTCCCCAAAATATAATATCTATAATTTTTCTCCCCTTATAAATTGCTTCTTCAAGTCTTTTCTGTTGGTGTGTTTGCAATTTTCTTGTTTACATATAAGAGCTCTTTATATAGTAAAGATATAACTTTTCATTGCAATTTTTTTTCTCCATTTTTCCATACTAAACTTGATATAGATTTTTTTTAACCTAAATAACATTTATGTATATTTAATCTGATAATCTCTGATTTTAATTAGAAATTGAAAATCACTGAAATTGAAAATCATAAATCCGACCTCCTAAAAATTTAAAGTATCACAAATAAATAGAAAATGTGAAATATTTCATAACAAACATTCAATTCCTTAATATACAAGTAGCTTTTCAATAGCAATAATAAAACATATAAATCCTCATAGAAATTTGGTAGAGAAAAACAAGACAAGTAATTTACAACTTCATGGTATTATTGCAAAAAAAAATTGCAGAAAGGCAAGTGTACAATCATTATAGCACTATTTATGACACAGTAGTAAAAAGTTTTAATCAATCTGAAAACTTGTAAATAATCTTCGGTTAGACATATTTGGGAATGAGTGGGTAAATGAAATAGTATGCAAAGTTAAGAATAATTATATAAACCTATATTTATTGATGGAATATATAGTTATTATTCAGGCTTCTAGTAAATTTGTTTGCAATTCCACAGTTTGGAAGCTTTTAATTTCATGGTTAACCAGCATAGGAACATGGGTTGTGAATAGACAAGTATGAGGAATTCTTAGTTAGCTCTGAGGAATGCACTTTATATCACTGGGAGGAAGAATATAATTAAATGCTTATCAGTCATTGTGTTGCCAATCAATAGGAAGTTTAATAAGAAAAAGTATAGGGTGAGGAGTTTACACACAGACACGCAAACTACATAGCAAAAGCATGTTGCCTATAAAAATAAAAACTTTTGAGTAATGATGTTATATAAATAAAATCAAAAGTTGCAAAAAATTCTTTTAAAATAATATTCAGAGAAAGTGATGATCTACCTCACTAATGATGAGAAAAGTCAAATTTTAAATATTAAATTCAAATTTTAAAATGATAATATCTAGATAAGCTAAAGTTATTAATATGATGCAATAGAAACTCTCAGTCACATCAGTTTGGTTCTAATGTCAAAGGCCTTTTTGAAGACCAACATGAGTTTATTACTATTTATCTTAATAATGTGTATACATTTTCACTGCCTATTATAGTTGTAGAAATTTGGGCACACAGAAACATACTCAACTGTATAAATATATTCAAATGTATTTGCTATTGCTTTTGTCTTAATTCCTTATCCGAAATTGCATGTCTGTGGGATGATTTAAATAAAATTTGGCCCAATGATATAGGTCTGTATGCATCAACAGAGAAAGGTATCTGTGCTACATTAATGAATAAAATGATACTTTTTAGAACAATGTGATATTAGGACTTTCCAGAGACACAGATCCATTAGGATGGATGGATAGATAGATAGATAGATAAATAGATGGATAAGAAGAGATTTATTAGGAGATTTGATACAAGTGTACATATGGGTACTTAAGAGAAGAATTATATCTTGATGTGCTTGCATTGCTAGTAATAATGATTTAATAAGTTTAAAACCAATATTCAATTATTAGTTGTAAGTAGGTTACAAATTGAATTAAGAAAATGATTGGAGATAATGGACAAAAGGGAACAGAGACAGGAGAGAGTGGATCAGAGAAACCCAAAGCCTGGTGAAGGCCTAGCCCTTTTAAGACTCTAGAGCAGCGGTTCTCAACCCGTGGGTCACGACCCCTTTGTGACAATGAAAATACATCCTGCATATCCTGAATTGTAATACTTATATTACAATTCATAGCAGTAGCAAAATTACAGTTATGAAATGGCAATGAAAATAATTTTATGGTTGGGGGTCAACATGAAGAACTGTACTAAAGGGTCGTGGCATTAGGAGGCATTAGGAAGGTTGAGATCCACTGCTGTAGAGGTTATCTCGCTGAAACTTCATTCCTCCCCTAGCACAACTCGGCTTTGAGGTCACTTAGCAGCCAAGGCTTGTCCAGGCCAGGCTAGCCACTCAGGGAGAGTGAGTGCTTTTGAGGAGTTAGAGAGTGGAGAATGTTTAAACCTTGTTAAAGAAAGCAAGAATTGCTCTGGACTAGACAAGGAAAAGTTGCCCTTCTTCTGTCACCTGGGTCTGATCAGAAACTCCTGTCCATTTGAGCACAAGCTTCTTGGGAGTTAATTACCATGCCTGTGATTTGTGTGCATGACCTAATTGGGGTCTTGGATATCCTGTATCTGGACTGTGTTCCCTGTCCCATGTTCTGTTTGTATTAAGGTCAAAAATAACTTAGAGCAATAATAGTACAAAGTAAATCAGTCTAATTAATGTAGCTAGTTTAAAACATAGTTTAATTGGGAAATGGAAGCTCAGCAAGAATTATGACATAAAGATTTTGGCCTCCCCTACTAGATGTATGAAACAAATATACAGCTAGTCTGGAGTCTTGGTCTTTGCTGAAGCCTCACAATAAGGAGCAAAGACCCCTTGGCCCAGGCTGTTCTTAAAACTTTAAAGTTGTATCTGTCTTTTCATTTTGCTTCATTCTCTCTTCTCCACCAGGCATTGAGAAAGAACCACTGTGAAGTCTGGAGCTGGTTCCCCCAACAATTTGGTTCCCAATTACAAAAATATGGAGGTTGAGAAGATCTATGGTATGATTTCTGCTGGTTGGAGAACCAGTGAAGCCAGTGGTGTAATTCAGTTCAAGGTTAAAGGCCTGATAACAGGTTGTTCGTAAGTCTGGGTGTCCACAAGCCCAAGTATTAGAAGCTCTGACATTCAAAAGCTGGAGAAGATGGATGACCCAACTTAAAACTTGCCGTTCTTTCCTCTTTCTTTGTCTTCTATTCAGTCCCTCAGTGGCTCCTATGATGACTACCCACGTTGGTAAGAGGGAATCTTCTTTATTACCAGGTCCACTGATTCATATGCTAATCCCCCAGAAGCACCCTCACAGACACTCTCTTGGTATTCCTTAACCTAGTGTGGTTGACACACAAAGTTAAATATCACTCATGTAGAGGAGATTCATTTTGTGTTAAAAATTTTAGAGAATAAAGCAGAAAATAGAAAAGAAAGAAAGATTAAGTGTTCTAGAAAGATAGTCACTAAATATTAATAATGATTGGGAATAAAGTTATAAGAAGTTAGAGAATTTTAAATTTGCTTAAATTTTGATGCTATCTTGCATTTATTTCACATATTTCAGGGTGGGAGAGGTTACATCTGATTCTCATCTGCTTCCTTGCTCTAACTCACATTGTCTACCCTCCCTAATGGGCATGCCATCCTCACTCATTTCTCTGATACATGTAGAATTGTCTGGATCCAATCTGATGGCTCTCTTGTCTAGTTTCCATAAATAGCTACATGTCAATAATTCTATGATACTTTAATAACCACATGTGCAATGGCTTGATGAAAGATTTATTCATTCATGGTTATGAGGTTTAAAATTCAGCATCCCTAAGTGTGTTTGCTCCATGATAGCTTCTAGAAGCAAGGAGGAAAATATATTCCCAACCATATATTTTATAGACACATTTTAATAGTGCTAAATGACAGATTCATAGATACATCTATTGATAATAGATGAGATGATGGGACGACTCTCAAAACTCTAAATGGGAAGTTCTTACCTGGTAGGCAGGTACATTGAAGGAAGATGCTTTTTTTGGTTTTTTATATCCCCATACATAGACATATATTTATTGAACCAGTTTCTACTCTAACTTCATTTGACTTTTCTTCTTCTGGCCAAACGACAACAAAATCAGTCAGACTACTTGCAAAACTAAGTTAATTCATCTCCAATGATAGCATGGAGTCAAAGAGGAAATCTGGGAGAAAAGTTTCTGGCTGAATGAACAGAAAAGGGACCAGAAGATGCTTGGAAAACATCAGGGTAGACAAAAAGAGGCTGTCTATGACAGGAACGAGATCATATCCCAGGGATATTCCGCAAAGTATGGAATTGCAAATATTGATTCTTCAAGCATGAGAACAAGCAGCTTGTGAAAAATGTATATTTCAAAGATTAAGCTATTCACCAAAACTGTTTTTGTATTATTCCAATACTTGAAATTTTCTTATCTACTCTTTCCATCGACCATATTTGCCCCCCAAAATTCAGATTACTTGCACCTTATTTTCTCTGTTATTTCCAGCCTTGCTTCCTCTTTACTCTTGTTGTTACTAAGACATAAATGCAACCAGGCTTGTTTGAGCTTAAAACACCAGCAAATTGTGTAGTTAGTGGAAAAATCTATACTCTATGTATTAAATCCATTGGAACTTTGAAAAATATTTTTTAAAAAAGTGAAATTGGCCTCAGTAGCAATTATAAAAATGTATTTTAAATTCATAAATAATAATAAATAATTCTATGATATTTTTGTTTTTCATTATTATTTATTTTTAATTTTTTTAATTTTAGATTAATATGAGAGTAGAGACTATTAGATTACATTGTTTGTGTTTGTTATCTATGATATTTTTAAATGTCAATATCCTAGCTAATATCTCTTAACGCACTTTGATTTTTAAAATAATTTCTTTTACTTTGTCATTAAATTTAAATAGCATCTGTTCAGAATTCAACAGCATATTCCTTTTATTTTATAAGCAGATGGACAAAATAAAGTGGAAGTTATCTACTCACTGTCCTTGTTTCAAATCACTTAGATGTAACCCACAAAGAGTTACTCTGTTAATATGAAATGAAAGGGCTTTAGTTAGTCACAATCAAGCCTGAGTAAGTCACTCTTAATTTATCCATTTCTCAGTGGTTGCAGAAAATGAAGTTGTGGTCAACTTAGGAGGAGAAACTAGTGAGTTAACTCAATTTTCTTCTTAGTATCTTGTGAAGGGTCAGATGATCTGAAAGTAATAAGTACTAGAGATGGTCCTACACCTTACTCCTGATTTTTCCTGCTACAATTCAACTTTTAGCATATATTGAAATGTACGTAAATTGTAAATATGAAGGAACCTGCATTATTTTAAAAACTTATGAAGCAAAATAGTTAGGGAATACAGATTTTAATGATCAGTGCAAATGATGTGTTTCATATTAAAATATTTACCTCTCAGTCCAGTGGATATTATAGCTTGAGATTTTAAATTTATAATAATTTGAATTAATGTTATTCAAAATAATTTAAATAAAAATATTATGATTTTATTTTTGTTTTACATTGCTTTTCTCATCCATTGTAAAAATTTCCAAACCTAAAGAAAAGTTGAAGTTTTCAGTGCATATTCATATATATTTAACCTAGCTTCCTTAAAAAAATGTTAATATTTTGCCATATTTGGTTTAGCTTTGTCTCTGCCTTTGGTATATCATTTGAAAATAAGTTAAAGGATTAATGCATTAATGCCAATATCTGCTAAATATTTCAGCAGAAATCTTGCAGTTTTTTAAATTTTATATATCATTAAAATAATATTATGTTCATTGTTACTTAAAAGATGTTGAGACAAAATTTGTTTAATAGATGTCTGATTTACCACAGTAAAATGTCAAAATAACATTTAATTGAGAACTGATCTCTCCTCAAATCAATTTGTTGATGCTGTAGTCTGACAGACCGGGGATTGACAAACCATTGCCACAGTCTTGCTGCTTGCTTTCAAAAATACAGTTTTATTAGAATATTGTGTAGCTATGCTATGATGTTTGTTTAAGAGTTGTCTAGGGCTGCTTTCATGCCATGACAATTAGAGCAGATGCCTGAAGTATTCACTATCTGGCTTTATGAGAAAAAGCTTGGCAAGCCATGTTCAACTCCGCACAATCTTTTCAATAAAGATTGTCCTGAAACATGGACAGCAGAAAAGACTTCTGTTGCACCAGGTTCTAGTCAAAGCCAAGAACCTGTGGGATCACCCCGTCAACGCATCAGGATGGCTCATTGTGTCATATGATGCCTTTCAAATATACATGAGTGTACTAAGCACCATGTCCTGCAGCAGGGCTTGGAAGATAGAAAATTTTCCTCCCCTTTGAGGCAGAAATCTCACATCCGTGACTCTCTTTTCTCAGATGATTTACTGAGGTGTCACACCTCTATGTGTTATACAATCTATCTCTTACCTTACAGGAATATACGTTAGCTATTAATTTCTGTATTCATGCTTTGATCATTATAATATCATTAATTTATAACCAAAGTAAGAGTTTGTGAAATGAGGAAGTTATTATAATCATCCTGAAAGGAAAAATGGGAAAGATATATGAATGTTCCTGACAGGTGAAAACAAACTACATATTTCTATAATCTTTCCAGGTAAAGTGACAGAAAATAAGGGACACTGTTGGGCAACAGCGGGATACCACTTGCCTTTCCTACCCCAGCCCTGTCACAATATGTGTTATTCCGAGTTATCTCAGTTGCAAGATATAAAAGTTGATGCTCACTTGGTTAAATAAGAAATAAATTTATTGAAAGATATTGAAAGGTCATCATGATCATACTGGAACAATGAAAGAAAAGGGCAGTAGAACAGGCTAGAGCCCAGAAGCCTATGTGTCCCACGCCACAGACAAAATTCCATGATGAAGTAGGTCTGTTTAGAGGGGTCCTCAAACTTTTTACACAGGGGGCCAGTTCACTGTCCCTCAAACCATTGGAGGGCCAGACTGTGGGCCCTGGGATGAGTTGGCTGCTAAGCAGGACAGGCAGCAGCAGCAAAAACACCTGGCGGGCCAGATAAATGTCCTAGGTGGGCCACATGTGGCCCGCAGGCTGTATTTGAGGATGCCTGGAGAATGTTATTAATGCAACCAGTAAATATGAGATGTTTTAACGGGCTATAGAAAACACCACTTTGTATGTGGTCATGCCATAGAAAGGCCAATGGACATGACCCTACTAGTATGGCTGCTTCTGTGGTCACAGGCTGTGTCTGGCTGCCATCACTTCTGTCAACACAAACGTGATCTCTTCACTCTTTAACTTGCTGGTAATCTTAAGCTTTCAAAAGCCAGAGCAGGCATATCTAATGTCCTAAGCCCAGGTCATGCCTGCATTTTCATTGTCTGAGAGCCTTGAGCTAGAACTAGCTCATATTTTGAGTTTAGTAGTGTGAGGTAACTTCAGTTATCCACCAAGAGTCATCAAATATATAGGAAGAGGTTTCCCATATTGAACTAAAGAAATAAATAATAAAATGTCTACTACAAGTAGGCACAATTTTTAAGAATGGATATTAAGAAAAAGGGTATTCTAAGAAGATAAATAAAGTAGAAAGTTAGGAAATGTTTGGATATCTGATGGAGTAAATATTCCCCATGTTATATTGAGTATGCATTAACCTTAGGTTGAGTTCACTAAGAGAAATAGTGCAAGAAAACTCATTGAGATCAAATTTAGGCTGGACTCGAATGCCAAGAAGAATACAAATATTTGTTTATTCATAATTATTTGGATCTTTTCTGAAAGTACAAAACTCAGATGTATAGGAGAGAATGAAAATAGACCAAGTATTATGAACAAAGAAATAGTCTACAGCTGACTGCAGGGCAGGTATCAAAATTATGCTGATAAAAGTGCTACTGAAAGCTTGGTACCTAGTCTCAACGCCAAATAAGTAAAGAACAAGAGTAAGGAAGGACGGAGGAAGGCAAAGCAAGGCTTAGTATTAGGTATTAAATATGAAATGTCTGATTTCCTTAAGTACGAGGTTTGGCAGTTGATGTCTCTGACATTTCACCTTGACACTTCTTTTCTTCTTTTGTTTCTGTGGTGAAGGTGCATCCTCACTCTTTCAAACACATTTTGTCTCATGATTATCTTTCAATTTTTTTAGAGAAATTTTTGTGAAACCATAAGTAAGTCAAAAATTTATGTTATTTTTTAATATGAGTTCCATCATGAAACGAATGCAGCACAGACAGCTCAAAATATCAACAAAATATTTTGGAAGGATGTGGCTAATGAATGCCAAGTACAATGATGGTTTGAGAAATTCCATCCTGGTGATTTTAATCTTGAAAATGAGCCCTGTGGGTGACCTGAGACCAAGGTGGATAACGAAGAGCTGAAAGCTGTAGTGGAAGTGAATCCATCTCAGTCTACACATGGAGTAGCAGCAAGGCTTGACATTACTGTGTCAACAACATTGGACCACTTGAAACAAATCAGCAAGGTAAAGAAGGTGGATAGATGGTTCTGCATGAATTAAACAAGCTTCAGAAGAGAAAGCATCTGGAGGATTGCTTTTCTTTGCTGTCTCAACATAAAGATGAACCATTTCTACAAACTACCAATATGCGTGATGAAAAATGGATTATTTTTTACTATAGCATGAGTTCAGCACGATGTTTGGGTAAAGATGATGTGAGAAACACAGTTCAAAACTGAATATTCATTCAAAAACCTAATAGAGTCTGTTTGGTGGTTCAGCACTGGAATTACCCATTACAGCTTCAAGAAACCTGGTGAAATGATTACAGCAGATAACTACTGCAACAACTTGGACAACTTAATAAGGAAGCTTAGGACTGAGCACCTGAGAATGGTGAATGGAGACAGACCAATCCTCTTGCAGGATAACACCATCCACAAATAAAGCTGCTTCAAATTATGGAAGCTGGGCTTGGAAACTCTGGGATCCACTGTATTCACCAGACCTAGGACCCACTAACTACCACTTCTTTCATACTTTGGACCACTGTGCAAGGAAAAATATTCTATTCTCAACAAGGTGTGGAAAATGCCTTTTGGGATTTCATTGTCACTCCCTCCCCAGGGTTCTTTGCTGCTGGCACAAACAAGCTATCATTAAGATGGCAAAACTAAGTCAGTAGCTTAGGTACATACTCTGATTAATTGTACTGCTTCTTGTTTGAGATGTAATAAACTAAACTTTTTATTAAAAGTCAGACATTTCAGATTTAATGATCTAAAATCCTTTGCCAGCAAATGAGGAGATGGGAGACTCTTGTCTTAAGAAACCATCTTCCTCCTGCTACAGGGGGGTTAGGTGCTTTTACAGACACACAGTGCTGTAGTTGAATCAGGGTCTTCACGACTTATGCACAAGCTGTTTCTGTGGGCTGCTGGTGGCTCAGTTGTTTCCCATCTGTTTTAATCTTCTGGTTTCTCTGCCAATTGTACTGTAACCATTGTGGGACTGGTTGCATAAGTAGAGAACAAATCAGCAAGAATAGATCCATGAGCTTCCTAGAGTGTTACTGTGAAATTACAGTAGCTTTCTGGTTTAATTTTTAAACCTGTAGCAAAAGCTTAACTTTAGTACAATTTTATTTTATTTTATTTTGCTATCACCATGGGTAGAATACTATGGCATCACAGTTCACAGCAACCTCCACCTCTTGGGCTTAAGCAATGCTCTTGCCTCAACCTCCCATGTAGCTGGGATTACAGGTGTCCACCACAATGCCTGGCTATTTTTTGGTTGTAGTTGTCATTGGCAGGCCCAGGTTGGATTCGAACCTGCCAGCTCTGGTATATGTGGCTGGTGCCCTGGTTGCACAAAGCCTTTAGTACATTTTAAATATGCCTAGTATTACTACTTAATTTCTACATTATCTTAAAGACCATGAAAAATGCACCCAGTCTCTAGAGCCATAAGTCACAAAACTTTTACTCCCTCTTTCCCTATCTAAAATATATGCTAGATAACAAATTAGTCAGTATCCCAAAATTTGAAGAATTTTATTTTGAATTGCTTGGTAACAATGCCCATCATGCCGTAGTGAAATATATATGTATATATACAGTCCGCCTGCCTCGGCCTCCCAGAGTACTGGGATTACATGTGTGAGCCACTGTGCCAGGCCTGAGAAATATACTTAATAGATAAAAATACTATAACAATATCTCAAATGAATGAAATCAATGAAAAATTTATTAAACTCTCTTTTGATGGCTATTGCCTAAAATGCAATAACTATTATCATTGATTAACAATGTGGCACAGAATGTATTAGGTTGTGTTTTTTATTCTTAATTGAGCAATACAAGAAAAATCATCTCATTGTACGCAGCTGGAATTTATAACATCATCAAAATCTGAAATAAGTTTGAAATCAGGAAGTGATTAGATTGATTCCCTCACATGGCAGCTTTTACAGTATGCATTGTGAAAATTGGGCATTCTATAGCTAAAATGCTCTTAAGACAAATGGCATGTTTTATTCCAATGGAAATTAGAAAGAATATTCAAATATTTTAATTTTGTAGTACTTTTCCATGTGAATACAAAATATGTAGTAATCATTGTACTAAATAAATTCCCAACGAAATGCAACAAAAACTGTAATGAAAGTAATCCTTATGCTCATAATTACTTTAAACAATTACTACTCAAAATATTTTATATATTCAGTTTTGAAAGATTTACTGTCCCACAAAAGGCTTTCAGTTGGCAGCCTATTTGTCATATTTTCAAGTTGAAACACTTTACAGAAATGCATGAAATTCTAGCTTATTTTTGAAGAACTTAAAGGTCACAATAAGTAGGTCCAATTTCTCACTCACAGAAAGGTCAATTAAAGCATAGAAGTTGAGTAAGAGCGCCCCCTCTTATGTGGAGGACACTGTTTTTGTCACACTGCTGGTCATATACTCTCCTCCGAATCAGCTTTGACGCTGAGTATGCACTGCTATTTATTAACTGTGTGCCCCTCACTGCTCAGCTTCAACTCCACCTGCTTGTCCCTGTAGGCACATCTGTCTTTCATCCATCACTGCTACATGGAGGGGTAGTGAGGACTATGTCTGTCATAGGCTCTAATAGTACACTGGTTCTGGTTTCAAAGAATTTACTCTGATCAGAAAGGGAATATTTTCAGGTGAAGTTATGAGCGTCAGACATAACATGAAATTTAAACTTTTGGATGTGAATAAAGAAAAAGCAGAATCCCGGATGAAGTGGTGAGGAATAAAGCTGAATGCTCTGGGGTGCTCCAGGCTGTGCATCAAGGCTCTGAATGACCAGGAGGCCGGCCCTGGAGCTGCCGTGGGTGAGAGCCCTCCACAGTCTTTCTTATCCATTTACCTTTAAACAGTTCTTTCTTTCTTGCCTCAGTGGGAAGTGTCAATTCTGGTATTTTTAGAATTTTTTCTTTCCTTGAATGATTACGCCAACAGGCTCTTTTGAAAAAATAGTACATTTAAAAGTTTTATGTGATTACAACCTGAGGTCCACTAGCATTGAGAGGAGCTTTATAGTTAGAACGTCTTGCTGTTTGCCAGAAAAGCCCTGTGGTTCACTGCTTGTCTGATCCTTCAATTATTTGGCTGTAATCACATAGTGAAGCAGATATTGATTTCCTAGGTATTCAAATTACACCCCTAAATGCAAGCACCAGTAAAAGGGGTTTTTTTTATCCTTTTAAATGATACACAATTTGGCATAATGGTTTGTGCTCATGTAAGGGCATATATTCGTGTATTTTTTTAAATTATATTATAAAACCCCATCATAGGGATCATTTTTTAGACAGACTTAGACTTTTTCTTGCAAGAAGTATTCTTTTCATTGGCATATAAAAGGAAGGGTACATTATGATTAGAATATTGAGACATTCATGAAAATAAACAGTTATTTTTTTCTCTTACAATGTAAGCAGTCCATATATATTTATTTTATTTTTTGAGATTTATAAAAGGTGTGTGATTACAGAGTCTCTAGGCACTTATCAAATGTAAAATTAGTGAGTAGCTGAAAATGAACAGAAGCTTTGCTCAATTGTACTATTGAACTACTCCCTTTCTCAATATATTATGGAAATTTTAGGGAAATGTAGTTATTGCTGTTCATATTTGAAAATGATCAATTATATTACTTAGACTTTATAACTGGTGTTTGAATATTACCACCCCCAGTGTCCAACCTTTTTCCTTTTCTACTGCACATTGGAAGGATAAGAGTTATCTTGGGCCACACATTAAATACAGAAACATTAACAAAAGCTGATGAACCAAAAAGGTCCGTGCATACTTTTTTGCAATATCCAATCACAGATAAGCAAAACAGTCCTCAGATAATCTTCATGTGGCCCATGCACCACAGGTTGGACAGCTCTGCTAAACAATCCACTTCTGGTGACAAAAACTCTGACTAACCATTAACAAATTTGGGCCTGAGTTGTTTCAACGTAGAAATCATAATCATTTCTTGTGTTTCAAAAGGTGAAACAAAGCAACGATACTCATACAAAAGGAAACGTTCAGTCCAGGTGATGTCAGAGGTTGAGGAACACACACGCCAAAGCTTCATCATAGGGAAATGAGACCTTGACTCTCCATTATGTGCAAGCCAACAAATCAGTCAGAACTATTTGTTTTATTTGTTTGTTTTTAGTAAGTGCATTTCCTTGTCTCTGAAGAGTTTGAGTTGAATAGCAGGCCTACTTAGCTTGCTGCCTTGTCCAGAAATAAGAGTACCATACCTTTTGCCTTCCTCTAAGTAATAGAGCACCAGGAGAGACCTGCAGTTAGTGACACAGACATTTCCTTCTTTAATGGTCATACTTTTTTTTAAACGTAAGAGTATGCTCTGAGTTGAACATTCAAAATTCATATTTCTAGAGTTTCTTATTTCTTGAGGATTTTCTCAAGTCATCAAATGATTTATTTAAAAATACAATAGCTACCTTCATCTTGACATGCTTTCTAACATATTTCCATTAATTCCACAATGATGGCAATAAAGGTTCTATTATATGTTTATTGCATTTCTATATCTCCAATTAAATATTTCATACATAATCAATATAGTTTATTGCTCTAAATTTTTTAGCATCTGTCATTTGTAGGTTTTCTAATTACATGAAGCCATAAATAATATTTATATAGAATGTAAATTTGAAGTGGTAATTATTAATACACAGTTCTAAAAGTTGTTTTATATATTTTTGCCTATTTTTTTAAACTAAAGAAAATCAAAATAAATCCCATACGTGTTTAAAACATGGGTCCTTTTTTTTTTGGCCAGGGCCAGGTTTGAACCCACCACCTCTTGTATATGGGGCCTGCACCCTACTCTTTTGAGCCACAGGTGCTGCCCAAAACATGGGTCTATTTAATGATAAATACGTGGTTGTCATATAATGATGCACAAATCAACTGCACACTGAAGTGAAGAACGATGTCTTACTATCCAAGCCTAATAGCAACTCAGTCTATTTCTCTTTTTCTTTAATATTGTTTACAAATTTTGCTTTTAAAACATACAGTCTAATAATAACGACAAAGCACTTGGCAGCAGATTGAGCTATGTTAAATCCTGGTTCCAATCTGCCCATTAAATGATCCTTAACAGATATTGAAATTGTCAAATATCTGAGTTTTATTACCAATAAAATGATGATGACCATTATGTCCACTGCCTAGTATTTCTCAATGTTTCTTGACTGACACATTAAGCTCCCAGTGGTATTACATTTAGTATCTCTCAGTCGGTAACACAAAGGTCCTAAAATCATTTCCAAAAGAGCATTTAGAATGACCAGACTATTAAGAAGTTCTCAGTAAATAGTTGTTGAATGAAAAAGCATTGCTGTGGGTCAAATTGTTTTCTCCACTGTAACAAAGATAAGTCTTAACCTGGTACCTATGACTGTGACCTTATTTGGAAATAAGGTTTGTACAAATGTAATCAAGTTCAGATAAGGACTTATCGGATTAGGGGAGACCCTAACTACGGTATGACTTGTGCCCTTGTGAGAAGAGCGGGCACAGAGACTCAGGAGAAACCAACAAAGAAGACGACTGCACAATGTGACAGAGATCAGTGATGTGCAGTAGCCACTGATGCTGCACAGTGAGCAAGAGGCAAGACAAGGCATTTCCCTTTCGAAGAAGCGTGACCCTGCTAATACCTGGATGGTGGAATTCTAGTCTCCAGACCTGGGACAGAATACATTTCTGCTGTTGCTTTAAGCCACTCTATTTTGCTACTTTGTTATGCCAGCCCAGGGAAATTGATATAATTTGGTTATGTTTCATTACCATAAGTTATTTGAAAGTGCATAAATAAATGTTGCTTACTTTGTGCCAGGTGTATTCAGATATATAAATTATAATTTTCTTTGGTAATTTACTTATAAATGACAATTATTTATATTAGATATGTTAATATTGATCTTGATTTGTACATAAATTTCCATATATTAATTCATTCATTTAATTCCCATATTTCTAAGAGATGTCAACCTAAAGAAAGAAGCTGAGGCAAATAATTGTAAGAAGTTTACTAGGCTCAGGTGAGGACAGCTCCTGGCAAACATTTCCAGATTACTTTGAGAAGTGCTCTGGCCCGTCATTACTAGCAGATATTTGAAGGCAAAATGGGGTACGAGGAGTGGGCTGATATCAAAGCTTTTTGTCAAGAATTCTCATTGAGCTCTCTTGGAGGCCGAGGCAGGTGGACTGCTTGAGTTCAGGAGTTCAACACTAACCTGAGAAAAAGTGAGACCCCCCGTCTCTACTAAAAATAGAGAAACTGAGAAAAGAGGATTGCTTGAGCCCAAGAGTTGAAGGCTGCTGTGAGCTATGATGCCACAGCCCTCTACCCAGGGTGACAACTTGAGATTATGTCTCGAATAAATAAATAAAAAGGGAAAAATGAATTCTTGTTGGTTTATGGAAATGACATTACTTAGTGATTGTCTAGACAATGTTGAAATAAAGGATATGAGCTATGGTTTCCAGAATGCAGCATAGTTTAGGTTAACTTATAGCTATTTACGGCATCCGTCTAGAGTCCACAGCAAACAGCATCAAGATTCCTCAGCTCAAAGTGGGGAGTGGGATGTAAGTGCTGTCTTATTCCAGTGCCTCTCTGGGCCTGGTTATTTAAACGGGACTCTCATTCCCCAGATGAAGTTTCTTTTCTTTCTCAGGTACATACTCATGCTATCTTTCTTATATATTGAGTGAACTGCTTTCTTATATATTGAGTGAACTGAGTCACAGAGATATTAAATAATTTGTCTATGGCCTCATGGCCAAAATATCAGAGCACAGATTAGGATCTGTATCGTTTGCTGAGACCAGAACAATAACTTCTTTCCTCGAAGGATACAGAAATATAAAACTGAAGTAGGTATACTGCTTCCCTGCCTCTAAGGGTTTGGATGTTAAATTGCAATTTAAACCTCTTTCACCTATGCTTTTATTTGTTTCCATGAATAAGGTTTTCACAACTCTTTATCTGTTATGTGTCTTCCTCATTTCATAGAAAAACCCCACAATTGATACATCAGCCAGGCCACTGACTACCATCCTAGGGCAATAGGCTGCACACCCCATAGAGCGTAGCCGATGCCGTTCACTGCTTTATTTCATTTCATTCAGCTAACACAGTAGCAACAAAATGACCTCGCTGTGTGTGTTTGTTTTCTCTCTTCTCCTCAGAATAATTGACACCATAACCAGAGCCTAGGGCAGTACCTGGTCTTAAATAAGCCTACACTTTTAATTTATTTCCTTAGAACTGTTTTTCAGGTGTTTATACTTTGTTCATTATTTTTACCCTCTAGCATTTGAATAAAGAGAATAGAGGTGCCAACAATCTTCTTTCTCTCCGTATTTGATGTGCACGACTTATGGCAGGCTATCACATCGGTGTCCTTGACAGCAAGATATCGGGCATCTAGGATCCATCTGGGAATTGTTAGGGCTGATAGAGCTCCACTTCCATGTGGCATGGGTGGACATGTGGGTACTTAAGGGAAGACTCATACCTTGATGTGCTTGCATTGCTAGAATTAGTGATTTTATACATTTAAAACTAATATTCAATTATTAGTTGTAAATAGGTTAGGAACTGAATTAAGAAAATGATTGCAGATTATGGGTAAAAGGGAACAGAGATAGAAGAGAAGTGGATCAGAGAAAAGCATGTAGCCATTCAGACCACAGTGGCAATACCGGGAGCCCCATGTCTGCTACAAAGCGGCAACTTGAAGCTTGGAATTTTCAAACTATGTTGCCAAAGCTTCACCCTTCCCCCAGCAACTCTGCTCAAAGATCACTAACCTCTGAGAGACAAGGTTTGCACAGACCCAGCTGCCCTTTCAGGGAGATTGAGTGCATTTGGGGAGTTAGGAATATTGCGAGGGAGTGCAGTTCATGCTAAAATCAGTATAGGCACCTAATTCTCCATGTGAGAGAAAAGGTCTCTTGGGGGGATGAAGAGGAATATGGCTCTTTTCTTGTCATCTCTAGGTGTGGCATAAACTAGCCTGTCTGCCCGCAAGTTTTCTGGGGATCTAACTGCAGGTCTTGTGATTTGTGTGTGTGATCTGATTGGGGTCTGCTTTGACATCCTGCTCCTGGACTGTGTCCTTGTCCCATGCTATTTTTGTGTTAAGATCATAAATAACTTAGACTAACAAAAGTAAGAGGTAAGTCAGTGTAATTAGGGTAGTCAGATAAAGAAATCGTTTGGTTACAAAATGCAAGCCCAGCAAGAACCATGATGTAAGGGTTGAGCTTTCCCCATTGGATGTAAGTAATAAATATGGAGCTATCCAGTGTCAGGGGTTTTTCTTCTGTCCTAATGTTTGGAGGTGCCCCCCTCCCCTGGAATAGCTTTAAGAAAAGCTTTGTTTTTATGTCTTTGATTCTTCATTTTTCTCTCATCCTCTTGTCACTGCCAGTCATTGGGAAAGAACCCACAGTGTAGTTTGGGGATCCCCAACAATGGGGGGATGCACTTCCTTTGTGGTCATCATTATTTACTAGCTACTTGATGTAGTGCCTGGCCACACCTGAAACATACCTGGTCTACTCTTTGGTTTAGTGAATGAACCATTCAGTAAGTCAAAAGATGCTACAAATTTATAAAAACTAAGATGCCTAATAAAATTCCTGAGAGTTGGTAGGAAAAAATGACAAACTGGAAGAATCTATCCCTCATTCCATCTGCATAAGACCCTCAAATTCCTATGGGGTATGAGCATCTGTATGTTGATGGTAAAGGAATGATCAGTTCCAGGGTGCTCATGTTTAAGTGCATTGTTAAGAATCTACAGGAGCAGGCAGTGCCTGTGGCTAAAATGGGTAGGGTGCCAGCCCCATATGCCAGAGGTGGCAGGTTCAAACCCAGTCCCGGCCAAAAACTGAAAGAAAAAAAGAAAAAGAATCTGCAGAAGTATTGGCCTGTGTTCTTTTTAGGTTATATCTCAAATTCTATACCTATAGCACTATTGGAAAGGGAGTATGCTGAAGTATCAACATATCTTTCTCAAAAGCATTGCTATGGGAAAAAAGTATTTGCTTGCTGAACCTTGAACAACTTTTGGAGTTGAATTAAAAATGATTTTAGAAAGTATGTTCTATAGTAATAAACTTGCTTGTGGCTAGATACCAAAAGGTTATTTCATTGCTTGCTTGGCAAAACAGAGAACAGGTATCTGTAGGGCTTACAGGATTAGCAGTGAAGAATTGGCATTTCAGTTTCTTTTTTTTTTTTTTTTTTTGAGACAGAGCCTCAAGCTGTCCCCCTGGGTAGAGTGCTGTGGCATCACAGCTCACAGCAACCTCCAAATCCTGGGCTCAAGCGAGACTCCTGCCTCTACCTCCCAAGTAGCTGGGACCACAGGCGCCCACTACAACGCCTGGCTAAGCATTTCAGTTTCAACACATAAGTGCGATGGCTTCTGCCTTCAGCAGCATTGCACCAGTGAGGAGGTGCAGCACATGGGGCAGTCGAGGGTCTCTAAGAATGACTCCATGCCAAAGATAAACATTACTGCAAATATACCACAAGGTACATATACTGAGTAAAGTTTAGGGGAATTTGGCAATATGGGTTTATAGGGGAAATTTCCTGGGCTGCTACTTTTAAATTATCCCTGAATGACTATATGGTAGCCCACAAAACAGTGGAAGTCTAAAATCATTCACATCTAAGAAATACGTGTGTGCTACTGCTTGTTTTTATTTTGTATTTAAGGTTAGTCAAATTGTAACTTATTCTTAAATGAATTCCTAAATGCTTTAAGATCACTTCTGAGTGTTGAGTAACTATCACATGGACACTTAGATTTGGACATATTTAAAAGAACATTTTATGTCCGTATGTCTCTGACTTAATTATGTAAATATAATGAAATCAAATGTCATTGTTCTTCTTTAACAAATATCTATGAGCTGTGGGCTGCACAGAGTGGCTTTACGTGCAGGACAGAGTTCATTAGAGGTTTCCTGGAAAGCAACAGTCACCCTAGGTCAGAAAGCACAAATGCTAGATGCAAAAAGAAAAAAGTAATTTGAATTCAACTTCTTTCTCTCTCATTTCTATTTTTTAAGATGTATCTCTTCTTTATAAATGTGAACACTCTACCTCTTACAAGTACAAATAGCAATATATTTTTATAAGAGAAATAACCTAAATATCCTACATTAGGTGAATATTTAAACAAATGAGGGCTCATTTACTCAGTGGAAAATAATGTTTATTGAAGTGACTTGTAATAAAGATTATAGTATCCACATGCATGGTATAATATAAGGAAACAATCTTTTTCATATTGTGTAATTATGACTATTTAAATTTTTAAATATATGATACACCAGAAAGGTTTGCAACAGAATCTTGATAATGGATGTTATTGATATCATTCTTAGGAAAATTCTTTTCTACTAAACTTACTCTTCCTTTTCTTGATAGGAACATTCTATTTATTTTAAATGAAAAATGAGTTATTCTGGAATAGTCTAGAATGCAACATATTGTCATATTGTCATTCTTTTCTAATACATAATATCTCTACTATTTCCTACATTTTTACTACTTAAAATGTACAGTAAAAATTGTGTTAGTTCTCACCCCATTATATTTTGGAAGACCCACATATTTTTGAGTAAACAATATTTAGTTCTATTCTATGATATAGAGCAATACTGTATTTTTTACCCTTGAGGTCAAGATATTTTATTCAAAATCCCAAACATATTACATCCTGGTTTTATATCACACAAAAAATTAATAACCCTATTTTATACAAATGTTTTTATAACAATATATTTAAATTGTAGTGGAATGTTTTTTATATAAGAATAGTTTTAGATTTATAAAAAGTTATAGTGTAGAGACTTCACATACACCCAGTGTCAATATTATTGGCACTTCACATTATCATACACTATTCACAAACAATGAACCAATACTAATAGGTTATTAATAACTGAAGTATATACATTATTCAGATTCCTTTATTTTTTACCTAAAATCATTTTCCAGTTGCACAATCTCATTCAGGATATCACATTACTGCTAGTTGTCCTAAGCTTTCCCTGTTTTTGATAACCTTGATAGGTCTGAGGAGTACTAACCAGGTATTTTGTAACATACTCCTCAATTGGGATTTTTCAGATGTATTCCTCATGATTAGATAGGGGGTTAATGCCACGTTTAATTATGAGTTTTGACCATATAGTGCAGCATTCACAGAAATATCTCCTTTGTTTAATATCAGAAGTTGTGCCAAACTCATTGACTATCAAGTAATGGTGTTAAAGTATTTAATAAATTATGTCATTAAAATTGCTACATATGAATCCAAATTTCTACTAAATTTTGAAAAATATAGTTCTGAATTTTTAAAATATTCTTTAATGGCTGTGAACTCTTCAAAATAAATTTAAAAAAATCAAGTGCTAGAAAGTTAAATTACTAATATGTTATCCCCTAGGGTATGAAAAATAGCGTAAGAAAGTCCTGGTGTGAGGAAATGACCAAGCCTACCATCCAAAATGTGAATTTATGGTATCCAGGGCATAGTCCAGATAAGCTACTGACATTAGTAACCTAAAACAAGCCAGATTAAATACTCAAAAGGGGAAATCACTATGACAGGAGACACAAGCACACTGGCTTAAGAAATCAAGTAAGCGAGTCAACAGCTTGACATGAGCTTCAGTTGGCTTGCCCAGAAAATGGAGCCCTGGTTCCCTCTATGGATGGAAATTAGAGTCCCAATTCTTGACTTTGTAAGAGGATCAATTCATTGTGACGGACAATGTAGAATGACCTTCTGCTTCTGGAAATACGAGGCAAATGATACGATCTGATGAATTTTAGGCTCTCATATTAGAAAAAAATAATAGACATTTTTCTAAAACATAAATCAAAATGAACAAAATCTTGAACCAATAACCATATTTTCTAAAGCACTACTATCTTTATAGATCAATATTCTTCTGTATTTTTTTTTTTTTTTGAGATGGAGCCTCAAGCTATCCTCCTGGGTAGGGTACCATGGCATCACAGCTCATAGCAATGATGAGGCCTCAAGCAAGTCTCCTGCCTCTGGGCTCAAGCGAGTCTCCTGCCTCTGCCTCCCAGGTAGCTGGGACCACAGGCACCTGCCACAACGCCCGGCCTTTTTTTTGGTTGCAGCCATCGTTGTTGTTTGGCGGGCCCAGGCTGGGGATTCAAACCCGCCACCTTAGGTGTACGTGGCTGGCGCCGATTGAGCCACAGGCGCCGAGCCTATTCTTCTGTATTTTATTTAATAGTTATATCATAATAAGCTTAGGAAATCTTTATACATTTCTTTTAAAAGTTTTAGTTTTCTTTCCTTTGAATGTATTTTTATGGCATTCCAAAATATTTAATTCCCTCTGGTGTTCATTTAGTGATTTACTCAGAAAGCATGCTGTGCAGACAAAGTAAGCCCTATTACAATTTTCACTTCTCTCCAATCAATTTTAAAACAGAGACAGCTGAAAAATTCATCAATCACGATGTTGGAATTATTTTTCAGGCTTACATAAGCACATAAGGATATCATTATAGATGTTTGAATCATTTCCCCTCAGTTATGAAAAAAAAAGTGAAGCAAATAATTGGTTTGCTGTCTCTTAGGATAGAGTTTGACAAGGATAAGGGTCTCAGAAAATAGAAATATTTATAAAAATTCATATTAAAATACTTTCTTATATAGTCTTGTGAGCTAGACTACTAAATCCAAATGAAATGAACATGTTAATTGGAAGTACATCTGGAAATGACAGTGGACATGAGTGTGGCTGGTGTTACCCTGAGAAGAAGAACAGGAATGTAACTCTTGGAGTGACTCCCTGGCACCTGCTTTAGGAAGGGTCATCATCCAGTTGTCGGTCTTTGTCTTATATTCTTCTTCAGCTCCTACTGAATTGGTTGTAGAACATGAGATCTCAAGCTTCTCCTTCAGGCTAACTGAACAATGACTAAACAGTAAATCCAAACTGGATTCACACATTTCCCTCAATCACAAAGTTAATACTCAAGTGATAGAATCTAGGCTCAAAACTTGAATTGAAAACTATATGAAACTATGTTTGAGACACAATAAACTCATCAATAGAAGAATATATGAATTGAATCAACCCGAGTAAGACAGCAGAAATGAGCAAAGATGCCAACTTGCCCTGAGGAAAGTGACGGCAGCTCTTAACTTTCTCAGGTGTCTTCACCAGCTCCTTAAGGCTGTTAGATTTTCTTACTGACGAGGGTTTCATTGCAATATCTTTCTTACTTTCCAGATAATTTCCATTTTTACTTAATAAAAGCAATATGTTTCATGCAAGAAAGTAAACTGTGAATAAATATTAACTCTCCTAATTAAATAATTGTTGAAAATTAATTGAACATTATTTCACATATTTCTGCTTGTTTTTTTCTTTCTTTCTTTTTTTTTTTGTCTTGTAAAAGAGGGTGGTGTAGCCCTTTAAGTATGACTCTTGAATAGAATTCCAAAGAGATGGAGAAATTGTCCATTGGCTGTGAAATCACATAATATTGGAACATGAACTTGTAGGCCTCTAGTCACCTGTTGGTAATATCCAGAGTCTCCCCAGTTCTTAATCACCCTAATATACAGATATCAAGTTTCCCATGGATTTTGTAAAAGTAAAATAATGTTTCCCATTTTCTTTCATAAGTCATTGTGTGGAATTTTTGCTGTTTCCTCCCAGGGGAGACCTAAGACAAAAATATAAAGTATTAATTCTTCATTTTTTTCATAACTGGCTACATGATATTCACTAAACTTCAGATTTATTCTTAACCTCAGTTTTTGCTTTTTTTTTAAAAAAAAACAGAGCTATAAGACTGTGTAAAAATTAAATGAGTTATTGTGCATAAAGCATAAGTGTAGTAATTAATGCGTTATAACATAGTATCAACTTAAGAATGTTATAATAATATTCCAGTTATTATTATTAATAATTTTATTTCTCATTATGAAGCCACTTAGAAAGAGAAGTACAAGCTGAGAAAGTAAGCAGGAAAGAACGCTTCTGTGAAAATAACTCATACCACCTCATGAGTGAAGATCATCCATCTGCAGACCTGGGCTCCATAAGCAGAATTTTGATAGAGAACATGAGGAAAAGAAGCTCAAGCTGAAAGAATAATGTAAGCAAAATCCTGGAATTATAGCACAGATAATATGTGCTGTGAGTTTAGGCTGCTATGACAAAGAACCATGGACCAGGCAGCATCTAAACTACCAAAACTTACTTCTTACATTTTCCGAGGATGGGAGTTCAAGAGCAGAATGCCAGAATGGGTTCTTCTAAAGACTCTCCTCTGGATTTCGGACTTTCTGCTTCCCATTGACTCCTGACTTGGAGGAAAGAGCAGAGAAACCTGAAGAAAGCACAGTGTGTCTTTTTATAACGGCACTGGTCTGCTCCAATGACCTGGTCTCCTCCCAGTAGCCCCCTCCTTCTAATGTGGTCACTCTGAGGATTAGGATTTGAACACCAGTGGGAGGGTGGCAGAAATATCAAGGCTATGCAATTGGTTAGCAGGGAAGTTACAGACTTGACGCAGTGGGATGCAGGAGTATGACCAGCTGAGAAGGTCCGGCCTCGTAGTTCTGGCTTCCTTTCTAAGGTTGATTCTTCTACCCAGAGTTATGGTTTTCTTCTTCCTTATCTGCCTAAGACCTTGTTTTAATCAATGGCATCTTCTCAAATGCACTGAGCATTCAAATGCATAATTTAAGAAAACATGTTTTCTCTTTCTTTGGCCTAAAATTGCTTGTGTCTGTGTTTCCTCAGCTCAATACCTTCACAGAACTGTTTCCTACATTACCTATAGGAAGTTCTTCTATTCCTTTCCTCTTTCTTCAAAAGAATAGTTTGCACTCAAACTTCACTTCCTTTGTTTTGTTTACAGACCTTCATTCTTGAATCATTTCAAATGTGATTTCTACACACTAAACAGAAAGCATAATGTACTGACAAGACCACAGGTTTGGGAACTAGAGAGAGCTCCTTCCATATCCTGCAATTATTAGACAAGTGCTCAGGGAAAAACCCAGTTCCACTTTGCTCATCATGAACAGCCATGGATATTGAGTACTCTGTGTTTTCAATGTAAGGATGAGAGGGCTGGGACGGTGGCTGGCACAGACTGAGTCAGAGACATATATTTTATTCCATCTATTTTATTTTATTTCTTCCCTTCAGTAACTCTTGCTCAAATCCTGTCCTTCTTGACTCTCTGCCTTGACAATGCTGTTGTTAAAACATTTTTTCTCCTTGGTTTTAGCAAATCAACTGATGAAATGAAATACTGAGAAAATTTAGGTTTATTCAGATGACTAGCTTAATAATTTTTCTGGTTATGTATTTATGGTTTCATGTGTTAGACAAATGTAACTCAGTGATCATAACCTATGAATTAACAGACCTTAATAGGAAAAAAGAGTCTGAAATAAATATAGTATTTAATGAGAAAAAGAACAATTGGTGCTCTGGTTAGACAAAAATATAAAAATCATATGAAAGTGTTACCAGTTCAAAAATTGATAGAATGAAGATTTAAGTTCAAATTGCTTACCACAGACTCAGCTAGACAAAGCCATATAATATTGAGGTACAAATGAGGCCTTTCTTCTAAATTATAAAATTTTCACTTTTAAAACCAATAATCTTTTGGGAATCACTAGATGTCAGTAACTGTTGACATTTTTGACAAATGATAAAATTATTCACACTTGAAAATAAATAAAAGAATCACTAAAATAGAAATTTATTATTTTAATACTTGAAATAGTTTTATGGATTTTAGAGTTTAAATTTTAATATAGAAATAGGTATTATTAAGTTCCCTAGGTCCAACCCCAGATCTCCTTAAGGTGAAGACAAGGACACCATTCTACCTGTCACCAATTCCTCAGATGCATTGTTATGATTAGGGAAGGTTAAAATACCAGACTGGAGGAACAGTCACAGGAAACCCCATTATCACCATATAACTTTACTACTATGTAGATAAATACCTCAGAAAATACTGAGCCTTCCTCAACAGTCAAACAAATATTGAAGAAACAGGGAATCTTTTCGAAACTTAAGATTTTTAATTCTGAAAACAAAGTTTTGATTTCTTTCTCTCTAAAGTCAAGAGAACTAGGCAAAGCATTTTGTCAGGTGAAGGGTAGAGAAAATTGATCAGTCTTGCATAAGGCACATTGTGTTAATTAGTTAGTGATTATAATGATACAGTAAATGAGTAAAGACCAATCGTATGAGTACCACACTTTGAGAAAGCATGTTCTGGGAAAACAGTGGCAGACAACAGATCGCAACACAAATATTTTGATAAACTAACTGGTGGCACCACTGCAACTGAAGCGCTGGTGGGGCTTAATACTTGGGTTGGGCAATACATTTTAAAAGTTGAAGTCTTTAAATAAAGCAGTGTATGGCACTTTCAAAGAGAAAGATACATAATGGAAGTAAATTCAGATCACTGGGCACCTATACAAGTACTAATTTCCTAATGCAGGTGTAAGGCAGTGGTCCCCAGCCTTCTTGGCACCAGGGACTGGTTTCATGGAAGATTGTTTTTCCCAGGACGGAGTTGGGAGGATGGTTTCAGGAGGATTTAAGCATATTACATTTACTGTGCACTTAATTTTATTATACTGTAATATATAATGAAATAATTATACAATTCACATCATGCAGAATTAATGGGAGTCCTGAATGTGTTTTTCTTTTTTTTTTTTTTTTGTTGCAATTTTGGCCAGGGCTGGATTTGAACTCAGCACCCTTGGTATATGGGACCAGCACCCTACTCCCTGAGCTACAGGCACCACCCTGAATGTGTTTTTCTACAACCAAAATTTTCCATCTAGGCATCTAGGGTTATGTGACTGACACCGGAGACAAGTATGTCACTTACATCCAGTCTTCCTCTATAATGTGGTTTTGGTTGCTGTCACTGCAGAAAATCCTGCTTCACAAAGATAGGCTATGGCACGTGGAAGCAGGCTTTGTAGAGGTTTTGTGGCAATCTTAGGATATTCCACCTTGACTTAATCCAGAACCTATGGAGATTTGAAGTTGTCTCAAACTTAAAATCCTTTTAAGGCCACTGCCATTTGCAGTCACAAGCAGTTAATCCTCTTCCAGCGTGAATAAAGTCGACCCCACTGGCTCATTCACATGTGGGTTGAGGATCTCTTCCTTCCCAGCTGAGGGTCTTTGTGGTTGGGAAGTAATGTCCAAGTTCCTTTGAGAGCTGAGATCGGGGATCATGCACCACCTGACTCAATCTCTTTCAAAATCTCTGCTAATGTTTGAAACGTGTCAAAAATCCCAACGCTCACTTGCTGTCCTTATAACTCCAGTTTGGCTTTGAATGCAGCCACTCTATCTGCCCACTTCGGCATAGTCATAGTTCTCCCATGAAGTGACAGGTTGAGTCCATTGCACTGAATATGCCACACAAGTAAGCAAGTTTTGTTTGAGCCTCTGAAATGTGCTGCCAGTGGTAACTGTTTTTCTAAAAGAAATGTCTAATGTGATCTCATAACCCAAGAATTCTGGCCGGTGATCTACCTTTAGAAAGCCATCTCTTAGAGTTCTGCCAGAGTGGGCAGAGCTTAGGCTCTGTCCTTAAGAGAAGTCCCTAAGGAGTTCACCCCAGGAGTTTCTGAGCATGTAGGTGGTCTGGCCTGTGAATGAGGCTGTCCCTCATTTCTTCAGGACCAGAATCACAGACAGGAGCAAGGCCTACTTGGCTTGTTCTTGTAGCCCCTACTGTGTGCAAATTCCTGAGCTAGATCTTCCCTTCACTTCCAGGCTCAACACATCACACCTGACACTGGACAGATGCAGTCAGCAGCATTTTATTAGTCATATATACTGACCGCCCACAAAGAAGAGTTCCTCCCACCGCACAGGATCACAGAGGAGTTGTAATCTAAAACAGAGTGAATAGCATAGGTTGTGGAAGGCAAACCCACAAGAAGGTAGGGTATTTCTGGTCCACAATGGAGAATGTAGCACACTTGTCCGTGGGCCAGCCACGACCTGCAACCTGCTACTCAGTGATAATCAGGAACATCCCC
This sequence comes from Galagoides demidoff, assembly GCA_963574575.1. Taxonomy (NCBI): domain Eukaryota; kingdom Metazoa; phylum Chordata; class Mammalia; order Primates; family Galagidae; genus Galagoides; species Galagoides demidoff. The sequence goes on along the minus strand of CAUYQV010153964.1, from coordinate 5,266 downwards.
TGGGTTTATGTGGCTTGAGGACCTTATTTGTGGAAGCAGAGAGAAGACATTAAAATATTTGAGTAAGTTAGTGGTTCTCAACCTTTCTAATGCCACAACCCTTTAATACAGTTCCTCATGTTGTGGTGACTCAACCTTTAAAGGGCTGTGGCATTAGGAAGGTTGAGAACCACTGGATTAAGCCATGTGAGGCTTTCCTGGTTTCATCAGTCAAGACCTCACATAATATTAGAACTTAATTTTAGACATTACACCTCATGTGATAGAAAGGTCAGGTAATATTAATAAGATTAATTTCCACCAAGCCAAGAGTCCAAAACAGGATCAACCTACTCGACTTATGGAAATAGTCACCTCCAACCTACATAAGCATGGAGGGGAAATATTGTTTAGGATATACATTGAAATCTACATGCCTAATGGGTATTTGCTAGTTTCAACTCACCCAATTAATTTCAAGTGTAATTACATTTAGTTTTGAAATACTAGAAATTCATTATTCTTTAAAGAAAATTATTTTAAACTCAAAATAAGTGACAGAGTTATACTTTTCTATTTCACTCACACAAATTAAAATAGTGGTCTTACCAGTTTAAAAAGAATAACTACATCAAAATTATCATTTTTTCCTTGTTCTTTCCATTGCTAGACAATTAACGAGGTCTTTTAGTAAGTTCCCATCAATCAAATTAGCATTTTAAATAGATTATTTAAATGAAAAAGATCACTTTTTTTTTCTTGTTTTAAAAAGATGATTTAGATGTACCTCTAGTGATTTGGGGTTAGTTTCAACTTCTTTGTACTTTCTCTTTCCAAAAACATATGCTAATAAGTTCCCAGCAATATTGTGAAGATAAACTGAAAAGCTCTTTGCATAAATGAAATGGTATATAAATGCAAATTAATAGCACTAATGTATGTTATAATTGTATATAGAATCTTCCAATGTGAAGCCCTATCTTAAGTTAGGATATATCCTCCAGGGAAAGATAAGAATGAAAGAGTTCACAAAAGGACGCCTAAGATGGTTAAAGTAGAATGAGACTTATGCATATACAAAAGGAAAGTAAGGAAGCCAAGATTATTTAGTGTGGAAATGTGAAGAGATAGAGTGAATATAATTGAGTTATTTAAGATTGTGAAGGGTATAGTAAAAATTGATAAGATCCTTTTTTATGTGCTATTCCATAATACAAGAAGGAGAGATCACTCGAAACTAATGGAAGGTTAATTTAAAAGGAACAAAAGGAAATACTTAATCTTCACGTAGTGTAAAGTCAAACCACGTAATTCAATACTTTAGAAGATTATAGATTAAAATTCAGAGGCTACATTTTAAATATAGGAAAAAAGTTAACATTTATTTTATAGTCAAAGCAATTTTCTGTACTAAATAGGGGAAAATGTGAGGCCAGTGTAATTAGATGATAATCATCAATATTGGTAATATGACTGTCCCATCTCTCAACCAAAGGGACTGCTGTACTTGTAGCATTCTTGGATTACTCACAATTGTATTTCCAAGGAGAAAAGCGGTGAACCTGCACATAAGTCCTTACCTCATTACGGCCATACTCAATAGTCATTCCACATTCCTTTTTCCTTATTAAAAACTTGGATTCCTTTTTATTAAATTATAATCTTATTTGCATAGCCAATAAATTATTGGACTCATGCTGCACAATCAAATATATTAAAATTTGCATTTTGCCAACTTATTTGATATTGCAGAACTGCGGGAATGAATTTAGCAAGCAGAATTTCTGATCGTCTACTATTCCACATTTTATACTGCTTTAATCATAAACATTAATGCTTTACCAAACTGAAGATGAGCATTTGAAAATGAGAATGCATTTCAGTCATTCATGCAATTTTATGGAAAGTAAATTTGTGAGAAAAGCTTGTTCCTATTTAAAAGTTTCAGGACACGAAAAAATGGAGGAGAGAGATATAAGTGTATCGGTAGAGCTAGAAGTAAAATGGTCTTTCTAGAGGCAAACAATAGGAATACATATTTCTGATTTTATTTCTATTTAAGAAGTTTAAAACACACTAACATCATTTTTATGAATAAATATTCCTCCTAAAAATGTTTTGAAAATGAAAGCTGGTTATATTGGGGGGGGATAATTATACTAAATCAAACAGTTGTATCTGGAAAAATAATGAACAGCCACATTCATTCTTGTTTTTCCCATGGAAAAAAAAATTGCCAGGACTGGGTCCATTTTTATTTAGTTCTTACTTCTCAGCTTTTTTTCCGGGACAGTCTCCCAGCGTTAGAGAATTATAAGTTGTAGGAACAATCCCTCATCCCTGCCTTGGCTGAAAGTTGATTTTATTTTAACAGCTCAAGGTTTAGTGACAATAAGATTTTGTTTAATGGGAACTTAAAGACATCCTCTAGGGCAGGTATTTTAGGAATACCAAACTAAGACAATTCAAAGCACAAAATCTAATAGCTGTAACTTTTAGGGATATCTTTTGATGAAATGAGGAATGTGAAGCCAAGAAATACGGAATGTGAAGAAAGACTAGATGTACACCTGAGTCCTAACTGTGAGAAAAGTGAGCAAAAATGAGGACAGGGTAACAAAAGTGATAGTGCCCTAGAAAGGAGGCAAGGTGTTTTCTTTTGTTCTGTTGTTTGTTGAGTGGTGTGTAGGCAGTAAGTACACACTTTAATTATGATTACGTGTTTGAGGTGAATTTTTTTTCTAGTTAGGAAAAAACATTAGTCTCGTGGGAAAAATTGGTAGAAGTATAGCTATATAACCCAATTTCAAAGATTAAACCATTTCCAGTGCAGTTTAAAGAAGCCCTAAGCTGTAAATATGTGCTTTAACTACATAACTAAATTTTAAAATAATGAGGTTATAAAACAAATTTAAATTTCCCAGAGCACTTCCTTACATATTTAAATTTAACTGCTCCCCCATAAAATCCGTAATGCCTTCATGTTATGATTTACATGACAACTTATAGTTACTTCTGTCTTGTAAAAATCTGAATATTATTCAAATGCATCAACAATACTTTTATAATTTATATACTGAGAAAAAAATTATTTTCATTCTAGTAATTTTCCTTCTATTAAGAATATCATGATTGAATCTAGAGAAAATTCAAAATGATTCCATTGATGATTTCTTAAAATTAGGGTATGTTGAATACATATCCTCTTTTTAAGAATGAATCAATGTTTACATTTTCTTTTTGACTAGCATTTGTCCTTTAATTAGATACTTGTATTACTTTTAAAATAATACCTAAGGAACTGTCTGAGTAAATTGCTTAAGGCATCAAATTTAGAAAGAACATCTACAAACTGAGACTTGGAGATTAATAATGATTATCCACTTTCCCAAAGAAGCTTCCATAAACTTAATATTTTAAGTATCTTTATTTAAATTAAACAGCGCTGTTAATATGGTTAATACTAATTGGGAGCTTGTAGAAAGAGGCCATTGGTTGGGATTTTATGATATCCTGAGACTATGGAGATAAGTTAAAATGACGCATCAGTATTTACTGCTGTTTATAATGAGAGAATCACTAGCAATTATAAACCTAATTAAGCAGCAATTGATTAGGCATATATCTTGGAACTGAAATAAAATTTTCTAATATTATAGATGGAAAGTTTCTGAAGTGTTAAGGTTTTTCTTGGGAATATGAGCTTCTCTTATAATATGAAAAGATGTAAGAACAAGGCCAGAAAAAAATTGCATTGGACAGGATTATGCAGACATGGAAGACTCACTCAAGACAATTGCAATACAGAAGAAAGATTGAACTCTACTCTGCTGAAACCAATAGTGAGGTGGGGGAGCTTGTGGAAAAGTATTTGAGGACATCATGAAGAAAGGGAGTAAATGTGATTAGAGGACGAGTTTGTTAAATGGTTCATGCAGAAATTAGGTTCCTGCCCTCCGATGGAGAGGGGAGATATAGGTACTTTCTTCCTTGATAATTATTGATTTCAAAGAGATGGCTCTCAGTTCCTTGAAACAGACATTACTGGGTTGTACAACTTTTAAGAGGCTGGGAGGCTTACATCTCAAAAAGCAGAGAAAGAATTTATAATTCTAAGTTTTTTAAAGTACATGCTCTAAGAAAAGGTAAGTCAGAGGGCTACCCTAAAGTCAGAAAGAAACTAATCTAAAGTTTAGTCAAGCTGAGGAGAATGGAAAGCTCATCTTGGTGACCAATATATCTCTGTATCAGCTTTTCTCAAAGTTAAGTAAATAAAGTGGTAGATAACATGTATTAATATATGGTTATAGGAACATAACTAGGCCAGCTGTAGAGGCTCATAATTATAGTTCTAGCCATCTGGGAAGCTGTGGAGGGAACTCCTTGAGGTCAGTAGTTCAAGACTAGCCTAAGCAAAAGTGAAATCCCATCTCCACAAAAAGTAGAAAAACTAGCCAGGCATTGTGGTGAGTGCCTGTAGTCCCAGCTACTTAGGAGACTGAGGCAAGAGGATCACTTTAGCCCAGAAGTTGTGGTTTTTTTTGTTTTTTTTTTTTTGTTTTTTTTTGAGAGGGAGCCTCAAGCTATCCCCCTGGGTAGAGTGCCATGGCATCACAGCTCATAGCAACCTCCAATTCCTGGGCTCAAGTGAGTCTCCTGCCTCTGCCTTCCAAGTAGCTGGGACCACAGGCGCCCACCACAACGCCCTGCCTTTTTTTTTTTTGTTGCAGCCATCATTGTTGTTTGGCGGGCCCTGGCTGGGGATTCGAACCCGCCACCTTGGGTATACATGGCTGGCGCCTTAGCCGATTGAGCCACAGGCGCCGAGCCAATTTTGAGGGTTTTTAAAATATCCAAGATATTTCTTGATAAAGTATCTTTCAAATAAGTTCTTAATTCTAATAAAGCCCAATTTATTAATTATTTCCTATGATGGATTGTGATTTTGGTAACAAATAAGAAAATCTTCACTTAACTCAAGGGTGCAAATATGGCCTATGTGTTTTTCAAATGGTTTTGCCTTTATCTCTATGAGCCATTTAGTTTTTGTAAATTATGTAAAGAATAGATCATTTTTGCATATACCTATTTTTGCATATGTTTTTTGAAAAGGCCATAATCTCTCCAAATAATTGCCTTTGGTATTTGTTGAAAATCAGCTGATCATCAATTTGTGAGCCTTTTCTCATATTCTATATTTGTATCATATATGCTTGTGCTAATTTCCAAGTAAAATAATAAAAATTATGGCAAAAACAATGAAATAAAAACTGGAAATAGAATCAAA
>CAUYQV010153963.1:0-13308 GCA_963574575.1 Galagoides demidoff | reverse complement strand
TTCCCCGAAGGGAGAGGGGAGCATTTAACTGTCGTAGGCGACCTAGCGGTCAGAGTGTTTCACAGCTTTCTCCTTCCGTAGCCTGACTTTTGAATAATACTGCACGTAGTGACTGGTTGGCTCCTGAAAGCAAAGCTCTCTACGCGAGCGGTGCTTGGCTTGTTTCTTTTACAGGTTTGTTCACCTCAACCAAGAATATATAGAATGCGTTCTCCAGTACGGGTGTTGATAATCATTAAGCCTTAATTGCTAACTTCATTCCAAGGCCTTTACACAAATAAATAATTTATGTTATACCGTGGCTCTCTGGAGAGTTACTGCTTTTGTCCCTTTTAAAGATTAGAGTGAGTCCTAGGGAGCACTAGTCACCCACGTACTAAGAGGCGGAGCTGGGCTTGGAACCTAAGCGGTTCTGCGTTAATAAAAGCTGGGATACATTGTCACTCAGGAGTAGGATCTAGCTGGAATCAGGTGGGGGAATGTAAGTTAGGATTTTATGGAGGGGACCTTGAGAACAAGGCTTTGGGCTTGGACTTGTCTAGGAGTTTTTTAAAAAAATTGTCACTTTTTTTTTTATTACAAATATCTTGTATCCTTTTACAACTGTATCACTACAGAACATTCTATTTTTAATAGAAAAGGAGCTTTTTTTTTTTTTATTGAGACAGAGTCTCACTTTGTCACTCTTGGTAGAATGCCGTGGTGTCATAGTTCACAGCAACCTCAAACTCTTGGGCTCAAGTGATTCTCTTGCCTCAGCCTCCCGAGTTGCTGGGACTACAGATGCCTGCCACAATGCCTGGCTATTTTTTTTTTTTTTTTTTTTTTTGGCAGCCCAGGCTGACCTGGAACCCATCAATCCAGAAGCATGTGGCTGGTGCCCTAACTACTGAGATATGTGTGCCCAGCTGAAAGGGAGTCTTTTTTATTAAGAAAAAAATTTATTACTCATGAATCCAGGATATAAAGGTAACAACTGTAGGCTTCTAATTAGTCTTTCTTTATGTATGCCTGTCTATTTGTGACCATTAAAATATTTTTATCATTTTTTTTTCCTGAGACAGAGTCTCACTCTGTCACCCTGGGTAGAGTGTGGAGGCATCATAGCTCATAGCAACCTCAAACCCTTGGGCTCAAGTGATTCTCTTGCCTCAGCCTCCCAAGTAGCTAGGACTCTAGGTGCCCACCACAACACCCACCTACTTTTTCTATTTTTAGTGGAGACGAGTCTCAGTCTTGCTCAGGCTGGTTTTGAAACTTCTAAGCTTAGGCGATGCACCTGCTTCAGCCTCCCAGAGTGTTAAGATTACAGGCGTGAGCCAGGTCGCCTGGCCTATCATATTATTCTGAATGTTTTTCCCTTAGCTGCTTAACTGTGCAAATTGACAAGCACAACCAAGAGAGAATAAACTAGTAATAACTAATAACTGCCATGTTATATCATGCCCATCCTTATTTTTCCTATGACTCTTTCCTGATAGTTTAAAACTTTATGTTTATGTCATTTAAAAGCTATCTTAAAGTTGGAAAAATGGTATCAGGAATTTCTTTTCTTTTTTGCAGTTTTTGGCCAGGGCTGGGTTTGAACCCGACACCTCTGGCATATGGGACCAGCGCCTTACTCCTTTGAGCCACAGGTGCTGCCCTAAGGTAATGGCTAACATGGTAGTTTTTTTATTTTTTATTTTTATTTTTTGCGGTTTTTGGCTGGGGCTGGGTTTGAACCCGCTACCTCCAGCATATGGGGCCAGCGCCTTACTCCTTTGAGCCACAGGCACTGCTCGTATAAGGAATTCTTATCAACTCTTTACCTAAATTTGCCAGTTGTTTACATTTCACCTGTTTGCTTTGCTGATGCCTGTCAGCCAGAAACATATTCATAACCAGAGGTAGCCTAATGTAGCTTTCTGCAGCAAAGAAGCCCACATACCGGGTAATCATGGGGTGTCTTGGTAAGAGGTATTTAGGAAGGGCTGGCTAGAGGGTTTCACATAACTTATTAGAGGTCATATTAGATATTATGCTAGATAATGTTTTGAGATATACTACTATTAGAAATTAATAATGGGCTTGGTGCCTGTAGCTCAGCAGCTAAGGGCGCCAGCCACATACACCAGAGCTAGCGGGGCTGCCCAGGCCTGCCAAACAATGACAACTACAACCAAAAAAGAGCTGGGTATTGTAGCGGGCTCCTGTAGTCCCAGCTACTTGGGAGGCTGAAGCAAGACAATTTCTTAAGCCCAAGATTTTGAGGTTTCTGTGAGCTGTGAAACCACAGCCCTGTACCTATGGCAACATAATGAGACTGTCTCAAAAAAAGAAAGAAAAGAAATTAATAATGGTAGTAAATTGTGTTATCTTTTACACAGTGCTAAATAACATACATAACATCATGTTACCTAATCTGCAGTTCCATGTTTAAATTTCTTATATTGGGAGACACCATCTTCTAGTAATTCACCAAAATGACAGACACAAGGGAAAGAGGAGAGGTACCTGATACATGTTTTCTAGGCCTTTTAGAAAACATGGAGCTGTTCCTTTGGCCACATACATGCAAATCTACAAGAAAGGTGATATTGTAGACATCAAGGGAATGGGTATTGTTCAAAAAGGCAAGCCACACAAATGTTACCATGGCAAAAGTGGACGAGTCTACAATGTTACCCAGCATTCTGTTGGCATTGTTGTAAACAAACAAGAGCAAGATTTTGGCCAAGAGGATTAATTTTCATATTAAGCATCTTTTTTTTTTTTTTTTTTTAGACGGATCCTCAAGCGATCCCCCTGGGCCGAGTGCCATTGCATCACAGCTCATATCAACATCCAACTCCTGGGCTCAAGCGAGTCTCCTGCCGCCGGTTCCCAAGTAGCTGGGACCACAGGCGCCCGCCACAACGCCAGGCCGTTTTTTGGTTGCAGCAGTCATTGTTGTTTGGCGGGCCGAGGCTGGGGATTCGAATCCGCTACCTTAGGTGTACGTGGCTGGCGCCTTAGCCAATTGAGCCACAGGCGCCAAGCCCATATTAAGCATCTTAAGCACTGTAAGAGCCCAGATGGTTTCCTAAAACGCATGAAGGGAAATGATCAGAAAAAGAAGGAAGCCAAAGAGAAAGTTACTTGGGTGCAACTGATGGGCCAGCCTGCTCCACCCAGAAAAGCACACTTTGTCAGAACCAAAGGAAAGGAGCCTGAACTCCTGGAACCCATTCCCTATGAATTCGTGGCATAACAGGTGTACAGCATAGCACACAGGTGAACCAAGAGAAGCAACGGAACAGTAATATAAAGTGCTGGAACCTGTTCCCCATGAATTCATGGCATAATAGGCATAGCAAGCTTTGACACATTCAATGGAAAGGCGCCTCCTGAGCTGTTGGAAACTTTTCCCTATGAATTCATGGCATAATAGGTATTAAAAATAAAAGGCTACTGTAAAAACGTTTGTCTTCATTGACTAAAAAGTGTGGTATTTCTTTCCCCGAAGAAATATTTAAAGCAAATTTTAATAGTGTCCTAAAAATAAATAAATAAATGACTTACGTTTTTCATTTAAAGTCCTTACAACTGTTCCCTACCGAGCCCTTCATTCACACACCTATTCAAAGTCCAGTTTTTTGCATTGCTTTTAGTTGTCCCACGTTTTTCCTTCCTTCCTTTTCTTTCTCACTCTTCCCTCCCCGCCTCTCTCTTCCCCTCCGCACTTCTCTGCTCCTCCTCTCTTTTCTTCCTTTCATTATCCTCTGACTTCTGAGTTGGGAATTCTTTTTCTTTAGAGTTTTTTAAATTTCAAAATGTGAATTAAGGGAGTACCCTTTTTTTTTTTTGATATCCTCAAGCTGTCACCCTGGGTAGTGTGCTGCGACATCACAGCTCACAGCAACCTCCACCTCCTGGGTTCAAGCGATTCTCCTGCCTCTGCCTCCCAAGTAGCTGGGACTACAGGTGCCTGCCACAATGCCTGGCTATTTTTTGGTTGCAGCCATCATTGTTTGGCAGGCTCAGGCTGGATTCGAACCTGCCAGCTCAGGTGTATGTGGCTGGCGCCTTAGCAGCTAGAGCCACAGGCACCGAGCCTCACATATTTTTATTATGTGAATATCTCGTATAATACTTAAGTCAGGGTTTTTGGTATGCCCATGACCAGAATAGTATTCACTGTACCCAGTAGGTACACACACACTTCCACCCTCTCCCTTCTTGGTTTCTCATGTCCTTTATATCACTTTGCACCTCTGTGTATGTATCTGTTAGCTCCAACTTATTACTGTGTATGTTGTCTATTCCTGAGATACTTAGGAGACTGGTCTTCAGTTCTATCCACGTTGCTGCTACTTCATTCCTTTTTATTGTTAAGTCGTACTCCGTGGTCCATTGTGAACATTTTGAGATGTACAAAAATCAAGAGATAAAATCCACATAGACAGAAACAAATAATGCCCTCCCAGCAACCCCGATAAGCTGAATTTGTTGGAATTCACACTGGTGAATCAAAAAGGATGCTGTTGACTATATTTCTTGGAAGTGAAATAATGGACCGTAACACAATCTTTCTCCAAATTTTCATAGTGAGTATGTATGCATTTATTACATTTTCTTTAGTCATGAGTTGAAGGGCACTAAGGTTGATTCCACATTTTTGGAATTGTGAATTGTGTTGCAATAAGCATTTGAGTGCTGGTGTCTTTTGGATAGAATGACTTCTTTTCCTTTGGATAGATACCCAGCAGTGAGATTGCTGGATCAAATGGTAGGTCTACATTTAGTTCTTTGAGGAATCTCCATACTGTTTGCAGTCCCATCAACAGTGAGTTAGTATTTCTTTCTCTCTGAATGCACACCAGCATCTACTGGGTATTTTTACTTTTAAATGGCTATTCTGATAAGCATAAGGTGCTATCAAATTGTAGTTTTTAATTTGCATTTTCTTGTTGAGCATTTTTTCATGTCTTTGTTGGCCATTTGTCTATTTTTCTTTTGAAAAGTTTCTTTTGATGTCTTTTATCCAGTTTTTGAAGAGGTTATTTATTTATTTTTTTCTTTCTAATTTGTTTGAGTTCTTTGTAGATTTGGGGTCTTAGTTGCATACTCATTTTTAATCTGGAAAGATTCCACAGTCTTTGTGTTCTTTATTCATAGTATTTTTGGAGAGTATAGGCAAGTTATTTTGGAGAAAGGCATTCATTTGGGGTTTCTGATATTTTCACATTTAGGTTTAGATGATCTAAATCTGAACTACCCGTACTACTGTTGGTGGAGATACCATAGAAGTGGTGAAGTGTCCTTTTCCTTGTAGCATAACAGTAGCCAGATGATGTTGTTTTGCCCTTTGTTGGACATCTCTATTTTGTTCAGTTAGCTAAGATGATACTCTTTCAAATTTGTCCACAGTAAACATTATTTTTTAATTTAAAAAAACAACAGTTTCTTAGGGGGAGATATGTTATTAGTTGGGCATTTTATTTTTATTATTCATTTATTTACTTTTTTTTTTTTTTTTAAGACACAGAGTCTTGCTCAGTCACACAGGCTAGAGTGCATCATAGCTCACAGTTGCTTTGACCTTGAACTCCTGGGCTCAATAATCCTGCCTCAGCCTCCCAAGTGGCTGACCCTGTGATGAACTGATTTTTTTTTTCTTTTTTGAGACAGAGTCTCACTATGTCACCCTTGGTAGAGTGGCACAGTGTCACAGCTCAGAGCAACCTCAAACTCTTGGGCTTAAGTGATTCTCTTCCCTCAGCCTCCCAAGTAGCTGGGACTAAGGCACCCTCCAAAATGCTCAGCTATTTTTTGGTTGTAGTTGTCATTGTTTGGCAGGCCCGGGCTGGGTTTGAACCTACCAGCTCCCATGTATGTGGCTGGCGCCCTACCCGCTGAGCTATAGGTGCTGAGCCCCAAATCAATTATTTATTTATTTATTTTTATTAAATCATAGCAGTGTACATTTTTTTTTTTTTTTGAGACAGAGCCTCAAGCTGTCCCCCTGGGTAGAGTGCTGTGGCATCACAGCTCACAGCAACCTCCAACTCCTGGGCTCAAGCGAGTCTCCTGCCTCAACCTCCCGAGTACCTGGGACCCCAGGCACCCGCCACAACACCTGGCTATTTTTTAGTTGCAGCCGTCATTGTTGTTTGGTGGGCCCAGGCTGGATTTGAACCCGCCAACTTAGGTGTATGTGGCACAGGTGCCAAGCCATAGCAGTGTACATGAATACTATCATGGGGTACAGTGTATTGTTTCTGTATACAATTTGAAATACTTTCATCCATCTGGTTAACATAGCCTTCATACTTTTTTCTTAGTTATTGTGTTAAGACATTTATATTCTACCCCAAATTGATTTTTAAAAAAGAACATTTTGTAGAGATATGGTCTCACTGTTGCCCATCCTGGAAGTGGGCATTCTACTATGACCTCTCCTGCATGTATTCATTCATTTGTTCAATCATAAATATTCTATCAATATGGACTCAGAATCAACTCGTTAATTTAAGTAACATATATATCAACAAATATTTTTCCAACTTTATTGAGGTATATTTTACATATCATAAAACTTATTTCAGGTGTACATCCAATGATCTTTAGAATGTTTGCCAACTGGCTGGGTGTGATGGCTCATGTCTATAATCCTAGCACTCTGGGAGGCTGAGGCAGCTGGATTGCTTGAGCTCACAAGTTTGAGACCAGCCTGAGCAAAAAGCAAGACCCTGTCTCTACTAAAAAGTAGAAAACTGAAGCAAGAGGATCACTTGAGCCCAAGTTGGAGGGTGCCGTGAGCTAGGACCCAATGGCGCTCTACCCAGGGAAGGACTCTGTCTCTAAAAATAAAAAAAAGAATGTTTGCCAACTGGAGTAACCATCACTCTAATTCAGTTTAGGTCATTATTATCACCCACTTGAATTCCTAGCCACTCACAGTTAAACCTCATTCTCACCTTAAATCCAAAGCAATAACTAACCAACTTTCTCTATATATACATTTACCTACTCTGGACATTTCATAGAAATGGAATTAACCATATATGGTCCTTTGTGACTGACTTCTTTAATTTGGCATAATGTTTTCAAGGTACATGCATGTTGTAGCATGACTCAGTACTTTGTTCCTTTTAATAGGTGAATAACATTCCATTGTATGAATACAAGATCTGACAATTAAGTTCACAAACTTGCTACCCAAGGCTTATATTGGCAGCACTATGCAAACAACTTGGCAAGGTGTCATAACCTTGGTGTATCAGTGTCTCACATCGTGTGCATGTTGACATGTAGTGGTGTTGCTGAGTGGCATTCATCGTTGTGTGTTTTTGTGTGCCATCGTGAGAATTTGGAGCTTTAATTAGACCAAAGAACAAACATTTACAAAAGCAAAAATTTCTTGCTAAGCTTGGCAAGAGTAGAAGTGAAATCAGGGACATGTTAGTCCAAGTTTATGGGCATAATGCCATGAAGAAAACTGCAGTGTACAAATGGGTTAAACGTTTTTCTGAGGGGAGAGAAAGCATCACTGATGAAGTGAGGTCAGGGCAGCCCGTAACAAACAGAACTGAAGAAAACATTACAAAAATTTATCAAGTTGTATGTCAAAATTGTCAGTTGAGTGTGAGAAGCATAGCAGACCAAGTAAACATCTAAAGAGAAGATTTTGGCCAACAACTTGTGGCTCTTGCCTCATGACAATGCCCTGGCTCATACAGCACTGTCTATGAGGGAGTTTTTAGCTAATAAACAAATAATTGTATTGGAGCACCCTCACTACTCACCTGATCTCACCCCCAGTGTCTTTTTTCCTTACCCAAAGATGAAGAAAATACTGAAAAGACATTTTGATAACATATGGCACATCAAGGGTAATACGATGACGGCTTTGATGGCCATTCTAGAAAAAGAGTTCCAAAATTTCTTTGAAGGGTGGATGAGGCCCTGGCATCAGTGCATAGCTTCCCAATTCAGCAGTAAGGTATATAGTAATTTGTCGAGGATGAGTTTGCAAACTTAATTGTCAGACTTTGTGTGCCACAATTTGTCTATCCATTTACTCATATGAGGGAATTTGCATAGGTTGCAGTTATGAGTTATTACAAATAATGCTGCCGAGAACATTGTCCTGCTAATTCATAATACACGCGCCTATTGCTGGGTATCATCCCTGGCTACCCTTTCATGTGTCTCTTTCAGGCACATTCTAGACACGATTTTGCCTTCCCATGAACTGCATAATTCAGGATTCTGCAAATTTCCAGAAGTTGGATAAAAAATGACCACATTCAAGGTAAGTAAGGCTTGCCTCTCTTGGTGTTTAAATTTTGTCTCACTGCTCAGATTGTCATGTGTTTTTCTCTGTCTTGGGAAGACTCAAGGAGAACAGCAGGCATTTGAGGACCTGTTGTGTACCAGGTACTTCCTTTGCCTCTTTTGTGTTGCCTTTGCATTTAGTTTTACTTATTGTTTTCTTTTCTTTTCCTTTTTTTTCTGACAGAGTTTTACGTGATCACCCTTGGTAGAGTGCCGTGGTGTCTTAGCTCACACCAACCTCAAACTCTTGGGTTCAAGTGATCCTCTTGCCTCGGCCTCCCAAGTAGCTGGGACTACAGGCGCCTGCCACAGACCTGGCTATGTTTTAGAGATGGCATCTTGCTCTGGCTCAGGCTGGTCTCAAACCTGTGAGCTCAGGCAATCTACCCACCTTGGCCTCCCAAGTGCTGGGATTACAGGCATGAGCCACCCCACCTGGCCAGCACTTACTGTTTTCTTGTATCATTTTTTTAATGGAGTAGAGAAAATAGTAGGAATAGATAATTCTTTTACTATACTTCCCTGCTCACATCATTAGCTATTTTTTTCTTACAGTCTTCCTCATGTACATTCATAACTGTGTTTGTATCAATAGTCACCTAATTTAAATTGTACACTTTTCATTTAATACTATATAATGTTCATTTTTTATGGTTCCCTCATAGTCTCATGAATTGATGTGCCTTTTTAATTACTTTCCACTCACTGACACTAGGAACTCAACTTTGAAAATGTACTTTTTCAAAGATGTGCCTTTGATATGTGCCTCATTGGCTGTTTGGTAGATGGGGTATCCACACGTGGCACAGCACTGCAGGCTGTAACTCGGGCTTCACTCAAGTCTTGTTGGAGGTTTTCAAACAGGAAGAGCTAGATTCTGTTTTCCCCATGCCTGAGTCATGCCTTATATTTTATTTACTGGCCTTTTCTTATTCTTTTATGTAATAAGGAATTTGACCAAAGTAGTAGGTGCCCTTAGATTTAAATGTCCTTGATACCAACAGATTTTTCCAGTGACTTGTGTTTTGTTCCTTCAGTTACTCCTCAAAACAGCTGAAGGAGGCTGTTCTCAGTCTGATCTTCATTTTAAATACGTGAACTATAAGAAATGTGCTTGGGCTCAGGTAGTAAACCAGGAATCAGGAATTCTGCACCAGTTAAAGACAGAAACAAAAAGACTGAAAGAATTTTCAATTGAGTGCCCTCTGCCCTGTGGTGTGAAGATCTGGAGTACCCTGTTGAGTGATGTCATCCACATCAGATTCATTAAAACCTAAACACGTATAGACAAAAATGCAGCATTTAGAATCTGAGAGGGTCTTTTCCAAGTAGACTCAATGACTACACAAAGCAGAAGGACAGGACTTCTTTTTCAGTATTGCACCTACAGGGGAGCTCAGGAAAATCAGTGTGTGTTATTGTCAGGATAGAGACAGAATGAGTGGGATCAATCTGTAAGTTGACCTACAATACATCTCTTAGACCTCCAGGACAACCTGCTCAGTGCTGCCTCCTCCTAGTGTCATTGTACATAAGATTAAGGTTGCATGTGTTGGATGTTGCAGGAGGCGCTGACATTCAAGGACGTGGCTGTTGTCTTCACCAAGGAAGAGCTGAGGTTGCTTGACTCTGTGGAGAGGAAGCTGTACCGAGATGTGATGCGAGAGAACTTCAGGAACCTTCTCTTAGTGGGTAAGGACAGGTACCCTCTATAATGGAATGTCAAGTCACAGGAGTGACTTGTATCCTAGGGTGTTCAAGTTAGAGTATGCAGTGGGAATCTAAATTTTTGGTAAATTTTACTTAGATTTTTGCCTGGAATGTGTTGGGATTAAGCATGTGACTTTGAATGTTTACAGGGCATCAATCATTCAACCAAGATACATTCTACTCCCTCAGGGAAGAACAACTTTGGATGACAAAGAGAGCAACCCATAGAGAAGGGAATTCAGGTACAAACCAAGCAACTGTGCGTCTTTTTATGTGTCTCTCCCATGTGTTTACTTTTACCCATGTCCATTTTTATTGCCCTAGTCTAAATTGCCAAACCTCTTTCCTGAATTATCACAACTGCCTTCTGGGTGGTTGCTCTGTTCCCTGCCTTCCCACCTGGTATCTTTTTTCCTCATAGCAGCCAAATGATCCTTAGGAAGTGTAAGTCAAAGTGCCATTCCTGGGCTCAAAGCCTTGATGGCTGCTTACTTATATTAACATTATAATATTGAGAGGACAGGTGGGAGGTTGTCCTGGATGTTTGAGAGATGTATTGTAGGTCCACTTGAGCACAGTGGCTCATGCCTATAATCCTAGCACTCTGGGAGGCCAAGGCAGGCTTGATTGCTTGAGTTCAGGTGTTTGAGACCAGTCTGAGCAAGAGTGGGACCCCATCTCTAAAAACAGCTGAGCATTGTGGCAGGCGCCTGTAGTCTCAGCCTCTACTTGGGAGGCTGAGGCAAGAGGATCACTTGAGCCCAAGAGTTTGAGGTTGCTGTGAGCTATGACACCAGGATACTTTACCAAGGGCATCAAAGTGAGATTCTGTCTCAAAAAAAAAAAAAGAAAAAGAAAAGAAAAGTTACCATCTTTCCTAATGGCTTTTAGAGACCTTTTTGTGGCCTTCTGTTTATCTCCTACTGCCTCTCTGGTTATATCTCCTATCTTCTCTCTTGCAAAGTTTTTTCCAGCCACATGGTCCTCTCTTCTGTTTTTTAGTCTTGTGAAGGACACTGTATTGCCTATTGCTTTTAACCAATTACCACCTTAATGGAAACAAGAAATAATTATTATAGTTTTGTTTTAGGCCTGAATTCTCACTGGGCAATAATCTATCAATGTGTCTTCAGGGCTTTGTTCCTTTCTACATGTTCTTGGGGAGAAACTTTTACTGTGGTTTATCAGTATCTAGAGACTGTCTATACTTTTTGGCTCTTATTTTCCTTCCTTCATCTTCAAAGGTAGCAACTTGACAACTCTGACTATTCTTTCACAGCAATGCTTCCTCTATTGCCCTGCTTATGTCTCCCTCTTTCACCTTTTAGCTCTCTTGTGATAGTTTTGGTCACTCCCCAATAACCTAGGATGATCTTTTTATTTTCTGGCTAGCTAAGCAACCTCTTTTTTTTTTTTTCTTTTTTGAGATCATAGGTAGAGTGCTAGAGTGCCATGGTGTCATCATAGCTCACAGCAACTTCAAACTCCTGTGCTAAAGCAATCCTCTTGCCTCAGATTTTCTATTTTTAATAGAGATAGGGTCTTGCTCTTGCTCAGGCGGGTTTCAAACTCCTGAGGTCACTTAATTCACCCAACTTGGCCCCCCAGAGTGCTAGGATTACAGGTGTGAGCCACCACATCTGGCCTCTAAGTGATTTTATTTGCATCTACAACCTTAATTCCCCTTGCTGTGTAATATAACATTTTCATAGATCCTGGGAATTGCATGTGGACATCTTTCAGGGACTATTGTTCTATGTACCAGAAAAGCTTCTGCCTCAGAGCCTTTACTTACTCTTCTTCTGATCAGAATAATCTTTCTTCTCAAAACCTTCTGGCCCTTCCTTAAGTTTATTCCAGTCTATGCTCAGATTTAATATTATAAGGAAGGCTATCTGCAAACTACTCTATTAAAATGATGTTCTATTTTTACTCTTCTTGTCCTGTGTTGTAGTATGTCTCTAACACCTCTGTTTACCTGTCACTTCTCTCCCTGGTATTTACTGTTTTAAGCGGAGGAATTTTAGCTGTTTTGTTCATGGCTGTATTTTAGTGCCTAGAATAGTTCTGGTTCTAAATATTTGTTATCCTGATAAATAAGTTAATGGATAGGGGAAATTCACTGTCTTTAGGAATTGGGGAGATAGCTAGTAAGAAATACACAAACTGGAGTGGAAAAGAGCGAGTACAGAACGTTGTTTTGTCTTCACATGGCTTACTCTGTAATTTCACCTCTCTTGGGTTCCCTTGGCATGACTGCATTGTGTGTGTGTGCAGCTGACCCACATCCCATGGAAAGTTTTAAGCATTCTTTTCATGACCACACTAAGTAACATGCCTTGTCTGTGACTTACTCTGGAGCGTACGCTTCCCCAGGGAGCATATTCATTTCTGGGAAGAAATCCTTATTGTAGGAAGACTCTAATGTCTACTTCTGAGATAGCTCCTCTATATGAGGGGGAAAAAACTCTCAATTTCCTGATGCCTCTCAAGCAATAACCAAGTTTCCACTTACCTTTTCTTTGACAGACTTTCCTGTCTAGAGTGTATTTGCCTTTTCCAAAGTATATATAGAAATCACTGCCCCCAGATTTCTCTCTCTTTCTCCTAGAAGTTGAAGAATTAGGATGAGAGTGACATCAGTCATGTAGGTGAACATTGCCTGTATTTCTGGTCATCTTTCTTCAGAAATGTGCATATTTCTATACCTATTTTATTCAAATTTAATTGTTAAAGACATTAAAGAATATGGTTTTTATTTATTTATTTATTCATTTGTTTTTTTAAAAACAGTCTCACTATGTCACCCTCAGTAGAATGCCATGACGTCAGCTCACAGCAACCTCAAACTCTTGGGCTTAAGTGATTCTCTTGCTTTAGACTCCCATGTAGCTGGGACTACAGGGGCCTGCCACAATGCCCAGCCATTTTTTGGTTGCAATTGTCATTGTTGTTTAGCAGGTCTGGGCTGGACTTGAACCTGCCAGCTTTGGTGTATGTGGCTGGTGCCCTACTCATTGAGGTACAGGCACCAAGTGAAGAATATGGTTTTTAAATAATTTTTCCTTTATATTTACAGAAGACATGTACTGTTATTTTAAACTAGTGAACTTTATAACCTGGTAGGAATGGGAAACTGCTCTCTCAAAATATAAACATTCTTTTTTTTTTTTTTTTTTTTTTTTTTGAGACGGAGCCTCAAGCTATCCCCCTGGGTAGAGTGCCATGGCATCACAGCTCATAGCAACCTCCAACTCCTGGGCTCAAGCGAGTCTCCTGCCTCCGCCTCCCAAGTAG
>CAUYQV010153961.1:0-53058 GCA_963574575.1 Galagoides demidoff | reverse complement strand
CAAGCTATCCCCCTGGGTAGAGTGCCATGGCATCACAGCTCATAGCAACCTCCAACTCCTGGGCTCAAGCGAGTCTCCTGCCTCCGCCTCCCAAGTAGCTGGGACCACAGGCACCCGCCACAACGCCTGGCTATTTTTTTTGGTTGCAGCCATCATTGTTGTTTGGCGGGCCCAGGCTGGGGATTCAAACCTGCCACCTTAGGTGTAGGTGGCTGGGGCCTTAGCCAATTGAGCCACAGGTGCCGAGCCTCCTCTGTTTTATTTAAACACCTCTTAGAATTACATCTTAATTGGCTCAGCACTTGTAGCACCAGCCACATACACCAGAGCTGGTGGCTTTGAATCCGGCCAGGCTCACCAAACAACAATGACAACTACAACCAAAAAATAGCTGGGCATTGTGGCAGGCACCTGTGGTCCCAGCTATTTGGGAGGCTGAGGCAAGATAATTGCTTAAGCCCAGGAGTTGGAGGTTGCTGTGATGCCACAGCACTCTACCCAGGGTGACAGCTTGAGGCTCTGTCTCAAAAAAATAAAAATAAAATAAAATAAGGAATTACATCTTAATTTTTATCATGGTTTTGAGTTTATCCCTTTTATAGCTATTTTAGTTGTTGCTTTAGCTATCATACATTATATACGCATAATTTAACTTATTTCTATCTACTGGTATTGTCATTTTACCAGTTCAAGTAAAATATAGACATTTTACTTCCCTTTACCTTTCCCCCTTTATAATAAAAACAACAATAAATATTTGCTTTTCTTTTCTTTTTTTGAGACAGAGTCTCACTTCCTTACCCTAGGTAGAGTGCCATGGCATCATAGCTCACAGCAACCTCAAACTCTTGGGCTCAAGTGATTTTCCCTCAGGCTCCTGAGTAGCTGTGACTACAGACTCCTCCCATAACACCTAGCTAGTTTTTCTGTTTTTAGTAGAGAGAGGGTGTCATTCTTGCTCAGGCTTGTCTTTAATTCCTGAGCTCAAGCAATCCACCCACCTTGGCCTCCTGGAGTGCTAGGATTGCAGTGTGAGTTATTGGATTCTGCCTTCTGCCTCTTTTTTTTTTGAAACAGGGTCTCACTATGTTGCCCAGTCTGGTCTTGAATTCCTGGCCTCAAGTGATCCTACCCTCTTGGCCTTCCAAAGTGCTGAGTTTACAGACATGACCCAGCATGCCTGACCTATGCCTTCTTTGTTTCTTTCTTTTTTTTCTTTTTTGAGACAGAGCCTCAAGCTGTCCCCTTGGGTAGAGTGCTGTGGCATCACAGCTCACATCAACCTCCAACTCCTGGGCTCAAGCGAGTCTCCTGCCTCCGCCTCCCAAGTAGCTGGGAACACAGGCACCCACCACAATGCCCAGCTACTTTTTTTGTTGCAGGCCTCATTGTTGTTTTGGCAGGCCCGGGCTGGAGTCAAACCTGCCACCTTAGGTGTATGTGGCTGGCGCCTGGCGCCTTAGCCGCTTGAGCCGCAGGTGCCAAGCCTATTTTATAAACTTTCACCAACACATAGTCATGGGGTGACCTGATTCAGAGGCAGGTCTCAAGAACCTGGCATTCTCTCTTCCTCTCACTGCAGAACTAGCTGAGCCGCCTTCTCTGTTTCTTAGTCTGGGTAGAGGTTTATCTATTTCACTGATCTTTTCAAAGAAATGAGTTTGTTGATTATTTCTATGTTTTCAATTTTATTTCATTGTTGTCTGCTCTAATTCTACATGTATTATTTATTTTCTTCTACTATCTCTAGGTTTATATTACTCTTCTTTCTATAGTTTCCTAAGGTGAAAGCTTAGAATATTGATTTTAGATTTTTTTTTTAAGATCTTTCTTCCTTCCTTATATATGCAATGTTACAAATTTGTGGGATTTCACTGCTTCCCATAAGCTGTATTTTCATTTTCACTTGGCTTAAAATATCTTAAAATTTCCTCTGTTGAGACTTCTTATTTGATTCATGTGTTAATTGGAAGTATCTTTAATCTTAAAGTATTTTTGGACTTTCCAAGTATCTTTCTGTTACTGGTGTCTAGACTAATTCTATTGTGGTCTGAGAGCCTGTTTGTATGATTTCTATTCTTTTTTTTTGAGACAGAGCCTTAAGCTGTCCCCCTGGGTAGGGTGTTGTAGCATCACAGCTCACAGCAACCTAAAACTCTTGGGCTCAAGTGATTCTCCTGCCTCTGCCTCCCAAGGAGCTGGGACTACAGGTGCCCACCACAACTCCCGGCTATTTTTTGGTTGCAGCTGTCATTGTTTTTTGGTGGGCCAGGGCTAGATTTGAACCCGCTAGCTCAGGTGTATGTGGCTGGCACCTTAGCCACTTGAGCCACAGGTACTGAGCCTGATTTCTATTCTTTTAAAAATATATATTTTTTAAGACAGTCTCACTCAGTTGCCCTGGGTAGAGTTTTCATGGCATCATGTCAGCTAACAGCAAACTAAAACACTTGGGCTCAGCCTCCTGAGTAGGGGGACTGCAGGAACCTACCTCAATGCCCAGCTACGTTTTCTATTTTTAGTAGAGACAGGGTCCCATTCTTGCTCAGGCTGGTGTCAAATTCCTGCGCCCAAGCAATCCACCTTCCTCAGCCTCCTAGGGTGCTAGGATTACAAGCAGGAGCCTATTCTTTTAAATGTCAATTAAACATTTTTTGTTGTTGTTAATTTGTGTCTTATGGCTCAGAATGTGGTCTGTCTTGGGTGAATGCTCCATGTGACCTTGAGAAGAATGTATATTCTGCTGTTGTTGGAGAGAATATTTTACGTCAGTTAAATCAACTTGATAAATGGTTTAGTTTAAGAGCAACCATGTCCTTATTGATTGCCTGCCTGTTGGACTGCCAATTACTCATAGAGAGATGCGGAAGTCTCCAACTCTAGTAATGGATTCATATATCTGTAGTTCTTCCAGTTGTTGTTGATTTTTATTTTTTCTTTTGAGACAGTCTTACTATGTTGCCCTGGCTAGAGTGTAGTGTTGTCATGGTAGCTCACTGCAACTTCACAAACTTGTGGGCTTAAGTGAGCCTCCTCCCTCAGTCGCCCAAGTAGTTTAAACTACAGGTACCTGCCAACATGCCTGGATAATTTTTTTCTGTAATATATTTAATAGAAACAGGGTCTAGACCTTGCTCAGGCTGGTCTCCAATCCCTGGCCTCAAGTGATTCTCCCACTTTAGCCACCCAGAGTGCTAGGATTACAGGTACACCCAACCTCTTTCGGTTTTTGCCTTGTGTATTTTGACGCTTAGGTTCTAGATATATACACATTAGGGATTATGTCTTCTTGAAAAAATTGACCTTTTTATCATCATGTAGTGCCTTTTTTACCTAAGATAATTTTCCTTATTCTGATGTCTTGTTTGCTTTTTCTGAGGTTAATATAGCTATTCCAGCTTTCTTTTCAGTAGTAGCATAACATATCTTTCTCCAACAAAGTCTCTCTGTGGCTCAGGCTGGAGTTCAGTGGTCAATTATAGCTTTCTGTAACCTCAAATTCGAGGTCTCAAACAATCCTCCTGCCTCCGCCACCAAGTGGCTGGGATTCCAGGTGTAAGCCTCTGCATGCAGCCTTTTTTGTTGTTGTTGTTTTGTTTTGTTGAGACATTCTCTCAAGCTGTTGCCCTGGGTAGGGTGCTGTGGCGTCATAGCTCACAGTAACCTCAAACTCTTAGGCTCAAGTGATCCTCTTGCCTCGTTTTTTTTTTTTTTTCTTTCCTTTTCTATTTTTAGTGAAGAAGGGGTCTTGCTTTTGTTCAGGCTGGTTTCATCGTGCTCTTGAGCTCAAGCAATCCACCCGCTTCGGCCTCCCACAGTGCTAGGATTACTGGCGTGAGCCACCCTGACCGCCTCAACGTTATTTTTAAAGGTCCTCTTCCTTCTCACATATTCCTTGACTGCAGGGTTACTGATCTTTTTACTTTTTTATTTTTTCTCCTGATTGTAAATCCCAGCAAGTACCTACTCAGCTCCGCCAGCGGGTTCCGGATTCCCGCCTCCTGGACAGCAAGCCCCGCCTCCAGGCTATGGCGTAACGCCTGAGGGGTATGGAATCCCGCCTCCGGGACAGGAAGCCCCGCCTCCAGGCTATGCCGTCTCGCCTGAAGGATATGGAGCCCCGCCACCCGGACAAGAAGCCCCGCCTCCAGGATACAGCGCCCCGCCTCCAGGCTATGGAGCCCCGCCTAGGAGTTATGGGGCCCCGCCTGCGGGCTATGGAGCCCCGCCTCCACAATACGGAACCCGGCCTGAGGGATATGGAGCCCCACGTGTGGAAACTGAAGGCACTCCTACAACGTCTGTAGCCGGGCAACAAAGACTTGTGGATATTCAGACTCTCGAAAATGAGGAGTATCTTTCCTCTGTCCCACAGGCTCAGGCCCTGCCTCTACTTAAGATGTGAACCTTGAAGTCTCATCAAGCAAAGAGATATTCTCAGTCTAGTTGAAGTCAGGATAAGGACGACTCAGGTATGTGGTCTCAGGCCTTTGGCAGGTGGTTGTTCTACCCCTTGGAAGGACACCTTAGGGGGAAGATGGAGTTTTAATTCAGTGTCTAGAATTTTTTTTTTTTTTTTAAGAGACAAGGTCTCACTCTGTGGCCCAGGCTGGAGGGCAGTGATGCAATCATAGCTCAATGCAACGTCCAACTCCTGGGTTCAAGAGATCCTTCTGCCTCAGCCTTCTTTGTAGCTGGGACTACAGGAGCACACCACTACCCCCAGCTAATTTATAAGATTTTTGTAGAGATGTTGCCCAGGGTGATCTTGAACTCTTAGCCTCTGGCAATTCTCCTGCCTCAGCCTCCCAAAGTGCCTAGATTTTTAGAAGCAGAATCAATTCTTGATTAGGCAGGCTAAAAGGAGGAGTACCATTGTAGGGCTTACTCCCAATAATTTTGTTGACATTGGGCAGCATTTTTAAACAACCATCTTGAATGTGACTGTGGAAAAAGCTTCCTGCCTTTTTTCTATCCCCATTCAAGAAACATTAATTATGTTCCAATTGCTAGGCACTAAGATATGTGCTAAAAATACTGATAGCATATTGAACACTTAGCTGTTTTTCATAACATTTATGTTAGTGAAAGGATGGAACAACCTAAACTTCCAATAGTGAGAGAGAATTTTATAAATTATAGTGATCTATGTAGTGCATCTATAATGTAGAGTATTGTGTAGCCACTGAAAATTATTTTAGAGGTAGAGAATGCCTACTTTGGGAAGGCCAAAAACAATGAAGCAATAAAGGAAAGGGGTGATAAATTTGACTATAACAAAATTTAAAACTAAAAAAATAAAAAATAAAAAAATTTAAAACTTCCATATGACAAAAGTTAAAAGATATGCAACAGACTAGGAGAAAGTAATTTGCAACAACAATATTAAACAAATAATTTATAGTTAGAATTTATGGATAACTACAAATTGACTCAAAAGAAAAGAAATGACAAAAGTTATAAATTGCCAAATAACTAAGGCAACAGCATGTACAAGAAACATTTTTAAAAATGTTCACCTTGGCCAGATGTGGTGGCTCCCATGTGTAATGCCATTTGGGAGACTGAGATGGGAGGATCACTCAAGGCCAGCCTGGGCAACATTGCAAGACCTGATCTCTACAAAAAGTAGAAAAAGCTGTCATGTGGTGTCACGTGCTGATAGCCTCACCAGGGAGACTGAGACAGGAGGATCTCTTGAGCCCCCAGCTAGGAGTTTATTTTTTATTTTTTATTTTTTAATTTTTTTTTTCCAAGTAGGAGTTTGTGGTGTGCTCACTGTGATGCAGTGAGCTCTGATGATGCCATTGCACGCTAGCATGGTGAGAGAGTGCAATGGCATCAAAAAAATAAAGTAGCAACAAAAAAAGAGGTTCAGCTCAACTAGTATAGGAAAATGCAAGTCGAAATGAGAAAACATTTTTATCTCCAAAGTTTTGCAAATATTAAAACTCTTTTTTTTTTTTTTTGAGACATAGTCTCACTATGTTGCCCTCGGTAGAGTGCGATGGCATCACAGCTCACAGCAACCTCAAACTCTTGGGCTTAAGCCATTCTCTTGCCTCAGCCTCCCAAGTAGCTGGGACTATAGGCACCTGCCACAATGCCTGTCTATTTTTTTGTTGCAGTTGTCATTGTTGTTTTAGCCGGCCTGGGCCAGGTTCAAACCCGCCAGCCTTGGCGTATGTGGCCAGCGCCCTACCCACTTAGCTACAGGAGCTGCCCCACAATTTTTTTTAAGACTTATTGTTGGCTCGGCGCCTGTGGCTCAATCAACTAAGGCGCCAGCCACATACACCTAAGGTGGCAGGTTCGAATCCCCAGCCCGGGCCTGCCAAACAACAATGATAGCTGCAACCAAAAAAAAAAAAAAATGGCCAGGCGTTGTGGCGGGCGCCTGTGGTCCCAGCTACTTGGGAGGCAGAGGCAGGAGACTCGCTTGAGCCCAGGAGTTGGAGGTTGCTGTGAGCTGTGAGACCACAGCACTCTACTGAGGGGGACAGCTTGAGGCTCTGTCTGAAAAAAAAAAAAAAAAGACTTACTGTTAAAGGAGAAAAGCAATTTTTAGGGAGTATACACTATAGCAGTTGTTCTCAACCTTCCTAATGCCGTGACCCACAGGTTGAGAACTGCTGCACTATTCTGATTTTTCAGCCTCATTAGACTAAATACTCTTTTTTATAACAAATATTTATGTTTATAACAGATATTTATATTTTATGACAAATGTTTATATTTGCATATTTGTAACAAATATGTTGTAATGTCTGTCACCTTTACTTCACTTTAATGACATTTGTAGACAATTGCATATGATTCCATACCATTTCAAGCAAAATTAATATAATATCATCAGTGTGATATGAGGAAATAAAAGTAGTTTATAGTAAAATTTTAAATATTTTAATACATAAAATCACATTTCAGCACACTAGGAGACATAATGAAGTAATCAAGTATTCACTCCTGAATATGTGGATTCATCATAGGTATAAAAACTACAGCTTATCAAGCCACTTAAAAGACCTTAAAAATAGTTTATCAAGCATTTTTAGATATCATATAGCAGGAGAATTTCAGGAGCTCCAAGTTCACAGAATTAATGGACCCAGAAGACATTTAAGTCAATATCTAGGCTGGATGCGGTGGCTCATGCTTGAAATCCTAACACTCTGGGAGGCCGAGGTGGGTAGAGTGCTTGAACTCAGGGGTTTAAGACCAGCCCGAGCAAGAGCAAAACCCCATCTCTAAAAATAGCTAAGCATTGTGGTGGGCTCTTGTAGTCCCAGTTACTCTGGAGGCTGAGGCAAGAGAATAGCTCGAGCCCCAAAGTTTGAGGTTGCTGTAAGCTGTGATGCAAGGGTACTCTTCCAAGGGCAACGAAGTGAGACTCCGTCCCCCAACCAAAAAAATCAATATTTTTATCTATGCACATTTTGTATGTAGTTGAAACCCATACTATGTATAGTGTATAGATATTTTACATTTTCATAGATTTTGAAGATCTCCACTAAATATTTTTAGTGACTGCATTTATTCTGTGACACAGTTGCATCATAATATATTTTTTCTCAATCCTTATTTTAAGGTATTTGGGTTGTTTCCAGGTTTTGTTATTTCAAACAACTTTGTGGTTAACTTCTTTTTGTATAGGGATTTTTAAAAAATGTCAAATGTGGCCAGTCATGGTGGCTCACACCTATAATCTTAACACTCTGGGAGGTTGAGGCAGGTGGATTACTTGAGCTATTGAGTTTGAGACCAGCCTGAGCAAGAGCGAGACCTCATCTCTAAAAAATAGCCAGGTATTGTGGCAGGCACCTGTAGTCCCAAATACTTGGGAGGTGAGGCAAGAGGATCACTTGAACCTAAGAGTTTGAGGTTGCTATGAGTTATGATAACATGGGACTCCACCAGGGGCAAGAAAGTGAGACTTTGTCTCAAAAAAAAAAAAAAAGTCAAATGATTTCCTTAAAACAGGTTGGAGTCTTTGATTAATTCTCATTATGAAAATGAGGAAAGCAGATACTCCTATGTTCTCAAGGACAGCCTTTCCTAAGGAACTCAGGTGTATATGAATGGATGTTATGTGAAAAGGAAGTTACTGGGTCAGATATCATTTATTTATTTATTTATTTTAGACAGAGTCCCACTTTGTCACCCTTGGTAGAGTGCAATGGCGTCACAACTCACGGTAACCTCTAACTCTTGGGCTTATGTGATTCTCTTGCCTCAGCCTCCAAGTAGCTAGGACTACAGGCACCCACCACAATAGTTGGCTATTTTTGTTGCATTTGTCATTGTTGTTTTTAGCTGGCCCAGGCCAGGTTCAAACCTGCCAGCCTCGGTATACATGGCTGGTGCCCTGCCCACTGTGCTACGGGCACCTTCTGGGTCAGATATCATTTAAAAAAATAAGGAAACTGGTTTCTTTACCTTACTACTTCTTAATATATTAATGGACGTCATAAATCTCTAAGAGGGAGAGATTTTTAAAATATAGTTTTTTTAAATTTTAATATAAGGGTACAAACAATTAGGTTACATTGTTTGCATTTGTTAGGTAAAGTTCAAGTTGTATTTGAGCCTCCCTAGGAGGTGTGCCATAGACCCCCTACATGGTGCCTGTTAGGTGAGAGCTTACCAGACCCCCTCTTTCCTTCCCTTCTCCTCTTAACTCCTTCCTCCTTCCCCCACTTTTAATTTATTTATGTTTTTCTCTTATATGGGTATGTAGTTGTTCACCTCCTGGTTTCATATTAGTATTGAGTACATTGGATACTTGCTTTTCCAGTCTTGTGATACTTTACTTAGGAGGATGTTCTCCAGATCCATCCAGGTAAATACAAAGGATATAAAGCCTCCACCTTTCCTTATGACTAAATAGTATTCCATGGTATATATACACCATAGTTTATTTATCCATTCATGAGTTGATGGGCCCTTGGGTTGTTTGCACATCTTGGTGATTGTGAATTGAGCTGCAATAAACATTCTAGTGTGAATGCCCTATGGTACAAAACATAGTCCTTTAAAAATTATTTTATCTTAAAATATTTTATTCAGTAAACTTTTTGAGGAAACCAACTATCATTCAGTGGAAAAAACTTTGGGAAACACTTCTCGGAACCATAGGATCTTAGAATTAGAATGGACTTGGGTGTCTGCAGTATGCTAGATCTTAAAGCTCTTTCCAAAAGTGAAGACAAGTCAAAGACCATTTTTCCGCTCATTCTAAGAACCAAAGCTGTTGTCGAGTTTATAGAAAATGGGAGAACTTTGTGAAGAGGATATGTGATAATATAGAAAGTAGCTATATTGGCTACTGGCTGGGTGCCGTGTCTCACACCTGTAATCCTAGTACTTTGGGAGGCTGAGGCAGGTGGATTACTCAAGCTCATGAATTCAAGACCAGCCTAAGCGAGAGAGAGAGAGAGCCCCCTTCTTTACTAAAAATAGAAAAATGAGGTGGGTGTTATGGCAGGTGCCTGTAGTCTCAGCTACTTGGGAGGCTGAAGGAAGAGTATCACTTGCGCTCAAGAGCTTGAGGTTGCTGTGAGCTATGATGCCACAGCATTCTACCCAGGGTGACAGAGTAAGACTCTATTTCAAAAGATAAAAAGAGATGGTGGTGCCTGTGGCTCAGTGGGTAGGACACCGGCCCCATATACCGAGGGTGGCGGGTTCAAACCCAGACCCAGCCGAATTGCAACCAAAAAATAGCCAGGCGTTGTGGTGGGCATCTGTAGTCCCAGCTACTCGGGAGGCTGAGGCAAGAGAGTCTCCTAAGCCCAGGAGTTGGAGGTTGCTGTGAGCTGTGTGACATTACGGCACTCTACCAAGGGCAATAAAGCGAGGCTCTATCTCTACAAAAATAAATAAATAAAAATGAAAAGAGAAAGAAATTAGCTGCTGCTGCTTCCTTTCAGAAGTTACTGGCATAAAGTTATGGGTCTAGGAAGCTGCAATGTCAAAACACAGAGATGGTCCCTTTCCCCGGCCACTGGCATGAAAGAAAGGGAAAATGTGGGTGTAAACTTTTTTTTTGCAGTGTTTGGCCAGGGCTGGGTTTGAACCCACCACCTCTGGCATATGGGGCCAGCACTCTACTCTTTTGAGCCACAGGTGTAAACTTTTTAAAATATTCCAAACAGGGAATTTATACCATACTGGATCTTAAACATAGGTCATGAGATCCGGCTATTTTCTCTAAAATATTTGGAGGAAAGTGATAAGTTTTTTTTTCTTAAAAGATTTTCTTCTTTTCTTGCTTCCAAACCACAGTACGTGGTTAAAAGTGACAAGGAGAGGAAGAGAAGAGAGATTCTCTCCAAACTAGACCAGAAATAAGGTTCCCTCATTCAGCCTTTCTGTGTCTGCTGGAATGTGATGGTGAGTTGGGAGCAAGGTCAACAGGTGAGATCTTTTTCACACTGGAATAGTTTTGTAAATAACTTACCTAGCACATGTTCTGGGATTAGACTTCTAATCCGTAAAAACTAGGCTTTCTCTTCTACTTTTCATTCTAGTTATACTTGTACCATATGGATTTGAGGTAAAGTCCAATTACCTAAATTGGTAGCAGGTCCAAGTCTCTCAAAAGTGGAATTTCACGATGTTCTCCCCTGCAACAGCTATCTGTTTACCTAGTCCACGCACTGCCCCAACATAACCAAAGGCTGTGACCGTATAGGGATAAGACCAAGCAGAACCACAGTTGGGACCCCCATGGTGCTGTGTGGCATACCTACTATTAGCTCCCACTTCCTGTTCCCCTAAAGACTCAGTCAAATTCTTTCTATATGAAGTACTTCCTAGAAGAACTGCCTTGTGTTCTCTGTGTTCAAAGGAACCTGGTTTCTGCTTTGCCAAGATCAAATCCAAGGAGAATTTACTCAGGCTTGCCATATTTGCAAAGCTCTCATTTACGGAGTTCCTCAGCTCCCCCCTGACACTCTGAGTACTTCCTTCCTGACTCATTCCCTGAGCTGGTAGATTCCACTCTTCTTCCTGTCTGTTCCACAGCTGCACTATACAAACTGTGCTCCATTGTCTACTGTCTCCTTGTTTCCTATTAGAAATACAAAGGGATAGAAAGACGGCCTGTTAGTCTTACACTGTCAGGTAGTAGACCCACAAAGTAAGCATCCAAATACTGCATGGGTAAGTGGGTGCTTACCAGCCTGCTGGAGCCATACTGGCTTAACTGTCCTGACGTGTTAGGAGGAAGCCATACAGCTGGTGTGAGTTTTCAATCCATAGATTAATATGTGCAAAAAGTTGGGCAGCACCTGTGGCTCAGGAGTAGGACACTGGCCCCATATACCAGAGGTGGCAGGTTCAAACCCAACCCCGGCCAAAAACTGCAATAACAGCAACAAAAAAATATGTGCAAAATGCCTTGTAGAGCTTCATTTTCTTTAAATATAATTCTGTTACCAAGACCCCTCCCACCCCACCCCAACCATCATCTGCCTTGTTGCTAGGCTCCTGCCAAATTCTAAGATGAGGCAGAGGTATACAGGCCTACCAGTCATCAGATTATGTCTGAAATAGCCACTGTTCAGTCCTGGCAGTCCCATGAAGTCTAAGAGCTTAATTGTTTTTCTATGACCTCAGAACCTTTGTGTCACAGATCCAACTCTATGTACCATGTTGCCCTTGAGGGCTGGGGAGCAGGTCCCTAATGGCTACTTCAGAAACTTATAGTTCCTTTCCTAAATTCCCAGATTCTGCTCTCTCTTCTGGGCTATTGATCTGCATCATCTCCATCTCTTGAGCACCTGTCCTAATTCTAATCCAGGATTTGGGTTCCTATAAAAGATAATGGAAAGCCTTTGCCTTCACATGGAGTTGGCTCTCCTTACCCAGTGCCTGGTTGATTACTTGAAAATCATGTATGTATACATGTAAAATATAGACACCCAATCCAAATTAATACTGCAAAAAATTATTCTGCTGCACAGGTCACCTAGTCATCGGGTAGGAAGTGAAACATGTGACATCCATCCTGGCCTTTACCTTGAGTGTCTTCTGGAGAATGGAGATGGTGGGGCAGACTCGACCATGGATTGCTGGATAATAAACTTTTCTTTTGAAGCTTCCTAAATGGATCAAGGAGAAGAGATTCTGTCTAAGGAAAAGGGGTCTATAGATATGACCAGAAGTTTGATTAGTCTAGATGTATACTTAGTAGCTAATATGAAAAACTTAACATATTTTCAGTAATTAGAATTTATTATAAATAATAAAATAGGGCTCCGTGCCTGTGGCTCAATCGGGTAAGGGGCCAGCCACGTACACCTAAGGTGGCGGGTTCGAATCCCCAGCCCGGGCCCGCCAAACAACAATGATGGCTGCAACCAAAAATTGGCCAGGCGTTGTGGCGGGCGCCTGTGGTCCCAGCTACTTGGGAGGCGGAGGCAGGAGACTGGCTTGAGCCCAGGAGTTGGAGGTTGCTATGAGCTGTGATGCCATGGCACTCTACACAGGGGGATAGCTTGAGGGTCCGTCTCAAAAAAAAAATAATAGTAGTAATAAAATAGGATATTAATTTAATTGAATATTAATAAGTAGCTATTAATATTGAGCACAGTCGATAATTCACTTTTTATCTTTTAAATTCTTGTAACAATTTGATTTTTGTGATATATGAACTTGTATATATTTAAGGTATACAACTTGATGTTTGATACACAGTGTGAAATGACTGTCATATTCTAGCTAATTAACCCATCGCCTATGCATAGTTACCATTTTTGTACCCTTTGACCAATATCACTGTATTTCCCCATTTCCCCCTCTTCCCAGCCTCTGGCAACCACCATCCTACTCTCTGCTTCTATGAGTTTGACTGTTTTAGATGTCATATATGAGGGAGATAGTGCTGTATTTCTCTGTATCTTACTTATTTACTTAGCATAATGTCCTCCAGCTTTATCCATGTTCTCACAAATATTGGGGTTTTCTTCTTCTTCTTTTTTTTTTTGAGACAGACTCTCACTATGTCACCGTTGGTATAGTGCCATGGCGTCACAGCTCACAGCAACCTCAAATTCTTTTGCTTAAGCGATTCTTTTGCCTCAGCCTCCCGAGTAGCTGGGGTTACAGGCGCCTGCCACAATGCCATGCTATGTTTTGTTGCAGTTTAGCCAGGGCTGGGTTCAAACCCACAACCCTCGGTATATGTTCAGGGGGCCAGCGCCCTACTCACTGAGCCACAAGCGCTGCCCGGGGTTTTCTTCTTTTTTAAGACTGAATAATATTCCATCTCTGTGTGTGTTTACGTATATGTGTGTGTGTGTGCCACATTTTTTTTTGAGACAGTGTTTCACTCTGTCACCCAGACTAGGGTGCAGTTGTATGATCATAGCCCACCATAACTTCAAACTCTGGGGCTCAAGTGATCCTCCCACCTCAGCCTCTCAAGTAGCTAGGACCACAGGTACACACCACTATGCCTTGCTAATTTATTTATTTTTGTATAGATGGGGTCTTGATATGTTGCTTGAACTGGTCTTGAACTTCAAATGATCCTCACACCTCTGCCTCCCTAAGTACTAGGATTACATGTGTGAGCCACCATGTCCAGCTGCCACATTTTCTTTAGGTTGTTCTAGTATCTTGACTATTGTGCAAAATGAACAGTGGACACAGGTGATCATCTCTTTGCAATCTTTTTTTCAATTCCTTTGGATCTATAACCCAGAAGTGGGATTGCTGGATTATATGGTAGTTCTATTTTAAATTTGTTTGGAATCTCCACACTAGTGTCTATAGTGGCTATACTGGTTTATATTTCCACCAACAGTATACAAGTGTTCCCTTTTTTTCATATCCTTGCTAACATTTGTTATTTCTTATGGTCTCTTATCCAACAGCTGTGAAGTGATATTTCACTGTGGTTTTGATCTGCACATATCTGATGATTACAGATGCTGACCACTTATTCATATGCCTATTGACCATCTGAATTTCCTTTTCTCAGAAGTGTCTATTTAGGTCCTTTGCCTATTTTTGAATCCTTTTATTTGTATTTTTGGTATTGAGTGGTATGAGTTCCTTATGTGTTTTGGGTATTAACTCCTTATTAGATATGTGGTTTGTGAATATTTTTTTTCTCATCCTGTAGGTTACCATTTATTAAATTTCCTTCACTGTGCATAGCTTTTCAGTTTGATGTAATCCTGCTTGTCTATCTTTTCTTTTGTTGTCATATCAAGAAAATTATTGTCAGGACCAATGTCAAGACAGTTTTTTCCCATGTTTTCATCTAGGAGTTTTATAGTGTCAAGGTTTATGTTTAAGACTTCAGTCTATGGTTGAGTATGGTGTGAGATAAGGGTCCAGTTTCACTGTTTTGCATGTGGATATCACAGTTTCCCAGCATTATTTGTCAAACAGACTATCCTTTTCTCATTGCATATTCTTTGCACCCTGTCAAAGGTAAGTTGTTCATAAACATAACAGTTTATTTCTGTTCTTCCATTTTGTCTATATGTCTGTTTTGATTCCAGTACTGTACTGTTTTGATTACTATAGCTTTATAATATAATTTGAAGCCCAGAAGTGTGATATCTCCAGCTTTGTTCTTCTTATTCAAGATTGCTTTGGCTGAAATCTACAGATTAAATGCAACCCCCCTCAAAAATATCAATTTCACTCTTCACAGAAATAGAAAAAATAATTCTGGGGGTGGGCATGGTGGCTTACACTTGTAATCCTAGCACCCTGAGAGGCCAAGGTGTGTTGATTGCTTGAGCTGAGGAGTTTAAGACCAGGCTGAGCAAGAGTGAGATCCTGGCTCTACTAAAAATAGAAAAATTAGCCGGGTGTTGTGGTGGGCACCTGTAGTCTCAGCTACTCGGGAGGCTGAGGCTATAATATTAAGCCCAAGAGTCTGAGGTTGCTGTGAATTATGACACTATGGCAGGCACTCTACCTGTAGTGACAGAGTGAGACTCTGACTCGAAAGAAAGAACAAGAGAGAGAGAGAGAAGAAAGAAAGAGAGAGAGAAAGAGAAAGAAAGGAAAGAAAGAAATCCTGAAACTTACATGGAACCACAAAAGAGCCAGAATAGCCAAAGTCATCCTGAACAAAAATAACAAAACTAGAGGAATCAAGCTACCTGACTTCAAATTTTACTACAGAGCTGTAATAACCAAAACAGCATGTTTCTGACATTAAAAAAAGACATATAGACCAATGGAACAGACTAGAGAACCTAGAAATAAATCCATACTTCAGTAGTGAACTTATCTTCAACAAAGGTGCCAAAAACATACTGTGGAGAAAGGACAGGCTCTTTAAATGGTGCGGGAAAACCGGACATCCATATGCAGAAGAATGAAAGTAAACCAAACCGGTGGGGCCCATAGCTCATTGGGTAGGGTGCTGGCCACATACACTGAGGCGGGTGGGTTCAAACCAAGCCAGGGCCAGCTAAAACAACAATGCAACTGCAACAACAAAAATAACTGGACGTTGTTGTGGGTACCTGTAGTCCCAGCTACTTGGGAGCCTGATGCAAGAGAATCACTTGAGCCCAAGAATTTGAGGTTGATGTGAGCTGTGATGCCACAGCACTCTACCCGGTGGGACGGCTTGACAGCTTGAGACTCTGTCTTTAATAAAAGAAAAAAAAAAGGAAGTAAACCAAACCGAAATGGATTAAAGACTTGAATCTAAGATCTGAAACTATGAAACTAACTAAAATGAAACATCAGGGAAACTCTTCAGGACACTGGTCTGGCCAAGCACTTCTTGAGTGATACCCCCAAAGCACAGGCAACCAAAGCAAAATTGAACAAATGGGATCACATGGAGCTAACAAGCTTTTGAACAGCAACAGAAACAAAGTGAAGAGACAATCCACAGAATGGGAGAAAATACCTGCTAACTACCCATCTGACAAGGGATTGATAGCTAAAATATATATAAGGAGCCCAAACAACTCAATAAGAAAAAATCAAGTAATCCAATTATAAAATGGGCAAAGGAGCTGAACAGACATTTCAGTGATCAACAGGTACTTGAAAAAATGCTCAATCTCGGGAGGAGGTTGAAGCAAGAGAATTGCCTAAGCCCAGGAGTTAGAGATTGTTGTGAGCTGTGATGCAACAGCACTCTACAGAGGGTGATAAAGTGAGACTCTGTCTCTACAAAAAAAAAAATGCTCAATATCATTTGTCATCAGAGAAATGCAAATCAAAACTATGATAAGATATCGTCTCAAACCAGTTAAAATGGCTTTTACCAAAAAGGCAATAACAAATGCTGGTGAGGATGTGGAAAATGGGGAAGCTTGTATACTGTGAGTGGGAATGTAAATTAGTGCAACCACTATGGAGAACAGTATGGAGCTTCTTCAAAAAAACTAAAAAGAGAACTACCATATCACCCATTAATCCTGCTGTTGTGTGTATATCCAAAGGAGGGGGATTCAGTATATTGAAAAGATATCTGTACATTCTTATTGCAGCATTATTCACAATAGCCAGGATTTGGAATCTTGGATAGAATGAGGAGAAACAAGCCACAGATTGGGACGACACCTAACTGTAGGGAAATCAAAACTACTCTTCTTCTCCTAGGGTCCTGACTGGGCCTGAGAATTAACTGGACATAGCATAGATTAACAGGAGAAAGGCATACAGATGTAATGTTAGTTTTATATGACACAGGAGTCCCAGTAAGGAAATGAAGACCCCTCCCTGCTCCAAAATGGAAAACCTATATGGTTTTGTATTAGGTTGAACAAGAAAGGCAATTGTGGAAAAGTAGTTATGTGGGAATGTTAAAGGAAGCTAAGAATTATTCTAACAAGATATGATTGTATGAAATTCTCACAGCTGTGACTCCACATTGAAGAATGTTTCTTTTCTTTTAGTACTGGAAGGGCATTTTTTTTTCTTTTTAGAGACAGAGTGTCATTATGTCGCCCTCGGTGGAGTGCCGTAGCGTCACAGCTCACAACCTCCAACTCCTAGACTTAAGCAATTCTCTTGCCTCAGTCTCCTGAGTAGCTGGGACTACAGGCACCTGCCAGAATGCCTGGCTATTTTTTTGTTGTTGCAGTTTGGCCAGGGCTGGGTTTGAACCCGCCACCCTTGGTATATGGGTGCCTTACCCACTGAGCCACAGGTGCCACCCTGGAAGGGCATTTTTTTTTTTTTTTGAGACAGAGCCTCAAGCTGTCACCTTGGGTAGATGCCGTGGCATCACACCTCATAGCAACTTCCACCTCCTGAGCTTAAGCGATTCTCTTGCCTCAGCCTCCCAAGTAGCTGGGACTACAGGCACCCACCACAATACCCGGCTATTTTTTGGT
The DNA here is from genome assembly GCA_963574575.1 of Galagoides demidoff. Classification (NCBI taxonomy): domain Eukaryota; kingdom Metazoa; phylum Chordata; class Mammalia; order Primates; family Galagidae; genus Galagoides; species Galagoides demidoff. The sequence goes on along the minus strand of CAUYQV010153961.1, from coordinate 35,728 downwards.
TGTAGTTGTCATTGTTGTTTGGCAGGCCTCAGCTGGATTTGAACCTGCCAGCTGGTGTATGTGGCTGGCACCTTAGCCCCTTTAGCTACGGGTGCTGAGCCAAAAAGGGCATTGTTTATATGGTGGTTTTTATCTCCTGTTTTCAGGAAGGAAAGGGGAAAATCAGAATTCCCTCCTTGCATGTGCTGTTTTTCAAGCTGCCTTTAGCTTGAATTAATTCTTAAGGCATATTTAGAGTGGGAGGTCCTGCTACCTTTCATATTCAAAATATAGGAAGAACTCATACAAATCTACAATAAGAAAACAACCTAATTAAAAAATGGACAGGCTTAGCGCCTGTGGCTCAAGTGGCTAAGGCACCAGCCACATACACCTAAGGTTACAGATTCAAATCCAGCTTGGCCCCACCAAAACAACAATGACGGCTGCAACCAAAAAATGTCCGGGCGTTGTGGCAGGCACCTGTGGTCCCAGCTACTTGGGAGGCGGAGGCAGGAGACTCGCTTGAGCCCAGGAGTTGGAGGTTGCTGTGAGCTGTGATGCCATGGCACTCTACCCAGGGGGACAGCTTGAGGCTCTGTCTCTAAAAAAAAGAAAAGATTTACCAGCTGCACTCAGTGTGTGATGATTTGTGTGTGGCAATGGGGGAAAGCAGCAACTTGCACGTTCATTGCACAGAGCTGCCAATTTCGTAACAGGTATTGATTTCTTTTACACGTTATGCATAAATGTGCCATCACAAAATGGTTTTAATACAAACTAAAGACAAACTAAAGTATAAATTTCATATATTAAAAAAATAATTTTAAGAAGTATGAAAACCGAGAACACGTGCTATTTCGAAACAGCCAACACTTTGCATGCAGCTTTCTCTGATGAAATTATTCTAAGTGCCGCATCACAGGTGAATGTTTAGAGTCCATTTGTATCCTGTCTTTACTGGACTCAGTGAAATAATGTTTCGTAACTACTTTTTAAGAACAATTGAATTGTACAGAATTGGTTGAGATTCTTCTGTTTTGGAGACTGGTAAGAGTAAACCCTGATGTAAAACCTGTGAGGCCACGGGCCCCTGAGGTTCGAGGGCCCACACTGAGGCCGTGGGTCTGTGCTGACACAGGCTGTGAGCTGGGGGACACTGCCCCGTCAGTGCTGCCCTTAGCCGGTGCCAGGGAGTAAGCAGCAGGGAGGGAATCCTGAGAGAGGTGGGAAGGACAGAGACCAGAAACAATTTATATCTGGTATTTTACTTGCAAGGATGTGACCATCGCAGTTGAAACGGAGCTCACTTCTTGTGCTTTGTTCATTTACTTATTTGACTCTCTACCTGGGGATACAGCAGGGGAGGATGGCTGTAACCTGTCCTTGCTTAATCCTTTAATCCTCTTAACCCCATTCCCTGAGAGAGCTTGGCTTGGTGGTCTTGGGGTTTGCATGCCTAGGGACAGTCTGGGCTTCCTCAGAGCACCTGTTGACCCCCAGGGCAAATGCTCTAGGGATGTCCAGTGGCCTCTGTGACAGGTGACACCTGTTTCATGAGGTTTATATGTATTGATTTTAATTGTCAGTCATCTTTCAGTTATCAAGAAAGGGTACTGGTGTTAAATAATCACTGCGAGGCACTTTTGAAATGAGTCACACTAATGTGGAGGCATATGTGTGAAATAGACTTACTCTCTTTTGGGTAATTTGTTTAGATTGCATGGTTTTCATGTTCAGCGGGTAGAGGAGAGAAAGCCCAAGAAAGTTATAAAGATTACAGGGTTAGACACAGGACTGGCAGGGCTTAAAGTTTAATTTGTGGGGATTGTTTTCTGAAAAAAATGCAAAATAGCAAATACAGCAACCTAAGTATACACAGAAGTGAGTGTGAAACACAGGAAGGAAGGAGCCCAGACTGAAAGGTCTCACCTCAGAGAGGGTAAAACAGGAAGGAAGGAGCCCAGACTGGAAGGTCTCATCTCAGAGAGCCTGAAACACAGGAAGGAAGGAGCCCAGACTGGAAGGTCTCACCTCAGAGAGCCTGAAACACAGGAAGGAAGGAGCCCAGACTGGAAGGTCTCACCTCAGAGAACCTGAAACACAGGAAAGAAGGAGCCCAGACTGGAAGGTCTCAACTCAGTGAGGATGAAACACAGGAAGGAAGGAGCCCAGACTGGAAGGTCTCACCTCAGAGAGCCTGAAACACAGGAAGGAAGGAGCCCAGACTGGAAGGTCTCACCTCAGTGAGCCTGAAACACAGGAAGGAAGGAGCCCAGACTGGAAGGTCTCATCTCAGTGAGGATGAAACACAGGAAGGAAGGAGCCCAGACTGGAAAGTCTCACCTCAGTGAGGATGAAACACAGGAAGGAAGGAGCCCAGACTGGAAGGTCTCACCTCAGTTTCCCTTCACCATGTCTGTCTGTGACCCTCATGTGGAGATAGGCAAGAGGGTGCAGGGAAAGACAAGGGGTCGTGGAAAGGGACAAGGGGATTACAGGAGATAGACAAGGAGGTTGGGGGAGGAACAAAGATTGGAGGAGGGACAAGAGGGTTGAGGATAGGGACAGGGTGCTGGGAGGAGGGATGGGGTTAGGTGGAGGGCTAAGGGGTTGGGAGGTGGGACAGGGTTGGGGTGAGAGCATAGGGAGGCCTTTACTAACTGCAGTGATATAGGGACCTGGGTGCACCTGACGGGTGGGTGCAAATGCGGGGCCCCGAGGCTTAACCAACATAATGAGGACAAAATACTGTCCACGTTATCCCATGACTGGAAAACACAGGTTTGGATGAGTGTAAGTGCACAGCACACGATCACAGCACCATCTCACAAGCTGAGATTCCATATTTACTAGGGCATGTGAGATAATAAAGAAGTCAGAATGTGATGACCTGGAAATCCAGGAAAATTCTTGGGGTTAATACATGACTTGCACAGAATGCAGAATCCTGATTTGGGAATCAAAGCAGCTGCAAATACAGGGTGTGAGCAATATCTTCTTTTAATAAGTAGCCAGGAGTATTCTGATACCTTACTATATTGGCTAACTTGGAGCTTCAGAGAAAACCATATTCCTATTAGAAGAATTTTCAAATTAAACAAGTGATAACTACAAAGCAATTTTTCTTTAGTGTTTGTTGAAAGTCTTCTGGATTATTCCAGCAGAGACCTGCCTTAGTAATTACTGCACGATGGACATGCTTGAGTTCCTTCTTCAGTGTGAGGGAGGGAGGGACTCAGGGACTCCAACAGAGCCTCAGAGGGGGACACTTATTCTCACTGTGCACTATTTGAGGAAATGATACACAATTCAAGAACCTGGGCTGACACTAATGATTCTGACAGCTGGAAATTTGAGATGGTAGTATTTTTTAAATAAAGCACTCATTTTTCTTCACTTTCCCATTATAAAAATAGTGCAGAGTAAAAACTGTGTTAAATGAGCGACTGGCCACTGTCCTGCTCTGACAGGCTGCATGGCTGGTGTGATCAGGGTCAGACCGTGGGGCACATGGTGGTGGTGCGGCTGTGTGGGGTCTGACCTTGTCACGCCCGCTGGGCCCACTTCTGTGGGGACCACTCACTTCTATGTTTCATTGTGGTTTCTCTTCTGCCCCTGAACTGAGCCTCTTAGGGGTATCTGTGTTTTAGCTTCTTATCTTCAGCACAATGTGACTTAATAAATTCATTGTAGATGAAAAAAATGAATGAAGAGGGCCAGGTGCAGTGGCTCATGCCTATAATCACAGCACTCTGGGAGGCTGAGGTGGGTGAACTGCTTGAACTCAGGAGTTCAAGACCAGCTTGAGCAAGAGGAAGAACCCATCTCTAAAAACAGCCAGCTGTTACGGTGAGCACCTGTAGTCCCAGCTACGCAGGAGGTTGAGGCAAAAAGATCATTGGAGCCCAGGAGTTTGAGGTTGCTGTGAGCTGTTATGCCACGGCATTCTATCCGGGGTGACAGAGTGAGACTCTATCTCAAAAAAAAAAAAAAAAATTAATAAAGAAAGAAATAGCAATAGTATTTCTTTCAATAGTATTGGAAGAACTTCCAAATACATTCACGTAAGTTATATCAATTTTCAGGAAAATATTTCCTATTATTATTGAAATGGAATGCTTTGACCAACGGCTGATACAAACATTTCTGACGTCCCACATCAGCATCCTCAGCACAGCCGCAGTGGATGCAAGGCAGGGTCACTTCACAAGAGCCACGATGTCCTTGGTGGGCACAACTGCCTGTGGCTTCGCCCCCCGCCCCCCGTGATCTGGGAGAACAAACCCCACTGGACACACCTCCTCCGCCATCACTCAGTCAGCCGAGGTGGTAGACACAGACGACTTTGAGAACGCATGTGTATTGAACCCCGTCCAAGGACTGAGGAGGTGGAAGCAATTTGGGATGTTTCTGAAACTGAAACTCAACAAAGGGCATTAGCACCAAGGCTTGGGTTACCCCCTGTGCTGGCTGGTGGGCCAAGAAGATTGTCCAGAGAGCCTGGTAAGCGCAGGGGAGGCCAGGCAGGCAGAGGCTCAGTTGCCAAGCAGGGGCTGCCCGTCTCCATGCTCGGAGACCAGTGGTGACTGGACACTTCTAGTGCCTGTGGCTATGAGTTAGTAGATGGCAAGAAACACAGAGCCCTCCCCGCCCCCACATAGATCTGACATTATCTTTTAAAACTTAGTCTTACGAAAACTAGAACAAAAACAAAGGCTTTCTGTTCTCTTTTCTTTCTTCCTTTCTTTCCTTATTCCATTCTTTCTCTGTGTCTTGTTTTAATATAATAATCTCTGCAAGTAAGTTGATTCATCCCAGGAAAACGAGATGGCTCTGTTCAGGTGGTTGGACAACATCTTTGTTTGGGCCAAGTCTGTCACGCGTATCCAGAACACAGTGTCCAGACTCACAGGAATGTACAGTCCGGTGGCCTCTCTTCTCCAGGCAGGGGCAGCAACAAGTGTGTTTTCCTTCAGTCACTGGGATTCAGGGTGGCTGCCCAGTCGCTTGCCCTCTGTTCCAGCTCCCTGAACCTGTCACTTTCTTCTGCCTATGTGTGTCTGCTTCACAGACGTCCCCACAGCAGGGCAAGTCCGTGTAGAGAGGTTGCCCCCAAAGAATACTTCAGAACATCTCAGCAGCTCCAAGGTGGGAAGTGGGAGATTTGGGGCCCAAGGAGTGGGATCCAGATCCCAGAACAGGGTGAGGTGGCCCCATGCTCGTGTCCGGAGGAGGAGTCCAGGGTGACTGGGTAGTGTGGCTGGACTTACATGCAGGCTCCTCACTCTTCAGCTATTTCAGCTATTTAAACTTGAATTGGCCCCAGGAGAAATTATAACACTTCCTATGGATTCCTAGACGGTTTTGAAGACGCCTGGACTCTGCGCCAGGTGGCACTCACTGAGGCTGTGACCATCTCTGTTTCTGTGTGTCTCTGTCTCCCTGTCTCTATTTCTCACACGGTCCCTCTGTCTGTCTCAATAACTTTGTGACTCTTTGTGGGATGGGGGGAATAGGAAGTGGCTTCTATGGACGGCTCAGCCCCTGATCCCTCGGCCTGTGGGGTGTTCTTTGCCAGGCCAATGGCCAGACCGAGACAAGCCTTAGGAGCTCTGGGCAATGCTGGAGGACTCAGACTGAGGTGCCCTCCACACCCACTTAGAAGGGCCAGCGACTGGGGTGATGGCATTTGTCCTCTGCCTCAGCAAGGGTCTCTCTGGCTGGGCAGCCTCATGGTCTCAGGTTAAGGCCTGAACATGTGGTGAAGAGTCCACCGGATGGGCCATTGCCAGCATCTCAGGGGCTCACCACCTGTGATGTCTCCTGTTGAGTGTCCTGTAAATGGGCCTGGATCAGGGCACCACGTGGGCATGCAGCCCTGTTGGCTTGTGTTTCCAGCCTCTGGGCAGGACCCAGAGCCCAGCGGTTCCCAGGCCCTGATCTTGGTCTTGTGAGTCCCATCCCTAGGTCTTGGCTGTGTTCTGTGTGTTAGCCTGACTCTCGTGAAGTCAAGTCCTTCCTCTGACTTTTGGAAAACGCATCAAACATCCATGGCCTCCGGGGGTCCCGGGTCCTGCCTGCAGATTTGGGACATTGAGATGAGTTTGACATTCAGGAATCAGGAAGGAGACAAATGCATATAGGATGTGTCACAGCTCAGGTGACGTGTGGCGTGAACTGCAGGGACAGCCTCAGGACCACAGACATGCGGGCCCACAACTACTGAGTACTGGTCCTACCTCGCTGCGGCCTTTCCTGGGAGGCATCTGTGTCCTGCTTCTCCCCACCAGTCTGGCACCTGAGCCTGGGGCAACTCTCAGTGTGAGCTGCAGGCTGTCTCCTGTGTGTCCTGCACAGCAGCAGCCACTGGCCTCCTGGACATGAGATGCTCAGACACTTTTTAAGGAGACAGAGAAAGTGCCCCCGAGTGGCTCCAGCATGAAGCACTGGTGTTGAGCCAGGTTAGACCAGCTGGGCTGACCTCCCGGCTTCAGGTCCTCTCTGACCCTGCTCTTGGGGACTCAGGTAGACAAGGGAGCCCATGCTCTAAGCTGATGCCTGGCAGTGAGCCGCTGCCAATCTGTGCCCAGGGAAAACCAGGAAAAGTCTCTCATCGCCCTGTGGTCAACCATCAGAGCTTTTAGGATAAGCTGAAACTTCTCCTGCAGACTCTTGCTTTCCCACCATAGTGCCCCTTACCCAGATGCATATTTAAGATGTGTTTGGCACATATTGACAATCTGAAAGCTGGGCAGACGTGCTTAGTTTCTGTGAGTCCCGTACAGATAACTCACAGACACATGGGAATCTGTTCCCTGGGACTGGGCGGCCCCTCTGGGGACAGTTCATTGTGTGAGGGGCTTGAAGCTCCCTGCTCACCTGTGGGTCATTGGACGGAGACTGGTGTGCTTTATTTTCCTTTCCATTAAATTACGTTCATAATTTATGTCACCTGATCAAACAACACACACTCTCCTACTTGGTTTTCATAATTTTTTAAAATTTGAAGAGATCATTCTGGATAAGCTCTATCTATATTCTGGGTATCAGAATGATACTAGTCTTGGAATTAAAATACTATAGTATTTCAACTCAAAGGCCAAAATATGCCTCTTTGCTATGGATTTTAACAGAGAAACATACCAGTCCCAGTCACGCCTAGCAGTTTTGAGGTAGAGACAGCTTCACCTCCCCACACTCTGTGGAAGGAGCACATCATCTCAGATTCACAGACAAGGCACCCGCGGAGGGGCTTAGCCCAGCACCCGCCCTCACTCAGCTTCTATGGGGTGGAGTGAAGGGTGCTGAAAGGCCAGGAGTACCTTAAAAATGACAACTGTTTGTTTGTTTGTTTTTTTCTTAACTGTAGTAAAATACATAACCATTTTTTTTTATTTTTGCTATTATTCAGCATGTGATTAATTCAGTGGTGTTAATTACATTCACACTGTTGTGCAGATTTTACCACCATCCTTCTGCAGATCTTCTCATCTTCCCAAACTGAAACTCTTCCTGTGAAACTCTCACCCCCACCCCTCCCCTGCCCAGCACCTGCCATCGCACCTTCTGTCTCCAGGAATTCCACACCCAGGACCTCACTGAGTGGAGCCATCTGGGGATGTCCTTTGTGACTGGTTCAGCTCACGAAGCACAGTGCCCTCGGCGTTCACGCACATGGGAGCAGGTGGCAGGGTTTCCTTTTGTGAGCTTTATTGAGATTTAACCAACCAGTGAAACTGCGTGTGACTGTGGGCTGCCCTGTGGTAATTTGATACATACAGACATGGTAAAGGGTTAAACCAAGCTGATTAACACGCCCATCACTGCACATACTTACCTTTTCTTGCAGTGAGAACATCTAAGATCTACTGTCCTAGCAAATTTCAAGTATATTGTGCTTTATTGTAAAACAGTCACCATTCTGTACAGTAGGTGTCTGGAACGAACTTATTTCTTCTGTTTATTGGACTTGTGTACTGACACCTCTCCTTCCTGACTCTCCCTCAGCCCCCAGCGGCCGTCTTTCTGCTTCCACTTCTCTGAGTGTAACTATTTGTATTCTGCGTGTGAGGGGGCTGCAGTCTTCCGCTTCTTTCTCTGGCTCATCTCTCTTAATGTAATGTCCTCAGATTCATCCCTGTAAATGACAAGACCCCCTTCTTTGTTAAAGCTGAGTAGTGTCTACTGTGTATAAGACTCATCGTCTTCACCCACAGATGGACACATCAGTTCCTGCTGTGTCTTGACTACTGTGAACTTGCTGCTGATGTGGGTGTGTCAATGTATCTTTGACTTTATTTCTGGGTCACATGTTAGCTCTATTTTTAATTTCTTTAGACATCTCCATACTGTTTCCACGATGAATGCAGCAACCCACCTTTCCACCAAGTGTGTCATATTCCCTTTCCCCACCCCTCACCAGCACTTGGGATTATTTCTCTTTTTGATAATGGCCATTCCATCAGGTGTGAGGCGACGTCTCACTGCGGTTTTAATTTGCATCTCCCTCATAAACCTGTTGGCCATTTGTATGTGTTCTTTTGAGAAGTGTCTGTTCAGGTTCTTTGCCTGTTTCTTCAGTCCGTTGGTTTTCTTGCTATTGAGTTGAGTGCCTCATACATTTGGGGCATTAGTCCCTTACTGGATGTGTAGCTGGAATGTCTGCCTTCCTGTGCATTGTGGCCTCACCGGCTGTCCCTTTTGCTGGGAGAAACTCTTTGGTTTGTGCACCCACCTCTGCTTTTGTGTCCTGTGTGCCTTGCGTCTTATCCAAATGTCAACACCACGTGGATGTCAAGAAGCTCCCTCCCTGTACTCCCCCTACATTCATCCACTTTGATGCAATATGGTTTACTTGGGTTTTCTGTGGTCGCCGTGCTTTTGGTGTCATGTCAGAGAAACCACTGCCCAGCCCAGTGTCGTGAGCGACTCTCCTTGGTATTCTTCCAACAGTTTTGAAACTTTCACTTACCTTTAGGTCTTTGACCTATTTCAGATTTGCTTTAACATAAGGTGTACGGTAAGAGCCTAGCTTCCTTTGCACCTGGATATCTGGTTTTCCAAATACCATGTGAAAAGTCTGTCCATGCCCCCACTGAATGGAGACTCTGGGTGGGACGGCAGCCTGGCACACGTAGCCCTGTGCACATGGGTGTCACTATTCTCTGTTCTTTTCCTTGATCTGCATGTCTCTGTTTACACCAGTAACACAGCACTTTGATTACTGTGGCTTTGCGGTAAGTATTGAAATCAGGAAGTGTGAGACCTCCGATTTTTCTTCAAGATTATTTTGGCCATTCAGCTCCCGTGAGAGTCCATATGCATTTTTCTATTTCTGCAGCAAATGTGCTTGGGATTTTTCTGGGGAATGTATTGCATCTGTAGTCACCGTGGGTAGTACCACTAAGGTAAAGCTTTTCAAACCATGAACTGGGGGCATCGTCATGTTTGTTGTTGTCTTCATTATTTTCTTTCAGCAATGGTTTGTAGTTTTCAAAGTACAAGTACTTTGCCTCCTTGGCTAAGTTCTCTCCTAAGTATTTTACGCTTTTGCTGTTATGTAAGTGGAATTGTTTTCTTAATGTGCTTTTTCAGTCTGCTCATTGCAAGAGGACAGAAACACACCTGACTTTCCCTTCCCCACACTAGCCCTGGGAAGCTCTGTTCTACTTTCCTCTCTGTGAATTCCCCTCACACAAGTGGGACCATACAGAAAGCAGCCTCTTCTATTTGGCTACCCACTGAACTGGCATTTCATAGTACATGCACATTGGAACAGGCACCAGGAATTCCTTCTTTTTATAGCTGAATAATATTTTATTTTACATGCAATGTTTTATTTATCCATCGATTTCTTAATGAACAGTAAACTATTTCACCCTTCAGCTGTTGCGAGCCATGCCATAGTCCTTGTTGGTGTGGAAACATCCGTCTGTGTCCTTGTTTATGATTATTGTGGCTGTAGTCCTAGGACTGTAACTGTTGGGTGTGTGGAAACCCCATTTTTAACTTTCTTGAGAAACTACTCAACTGTTTTCTACAGTAGCTGCACCATTTTTATGTTCCGTTACAGTAGATATGCAGTGGTACCTCACCGGAGTTTGTCCTAACACTCCCCAAGTGGTCAGTGATGTCCACCATCTATGGTAGTTTCTCTTAGCCCTCCCCTAATGGTCAGTGATGTCCAGTGTCTCCTAGTGGTTTTTCTTAGCCCTCTCCCAATGATCAGTATTGTCCAGCACCTTGTGGAGCACTTTCTGGCCATCTGTAGATCTTCTGTGAAGAAATGTCATGTCAAGTCCTTGCTTATTTTTTAAGTGGCTTTGTTTGTCTTTTGTTGTGAAGCTTAGCAGTTCTTTGTATATTCTGGATAGTAAGTCTTTATGGAATATACAACTTGCAATGTTTCTCCCCTTCTTTTCATACTCTTTTCTTACTCTCTTGAAAATCTTCTTCAATTCACAAGTTTTTAATGTTGATCAAGTCCAGTGTATCTATTTTCACTCTTGGTAGTTTGACAGCCATGATCTAAACTCCTTAATTCATGATATGAACCAAACATTTACCACAGTTAACTAACTACGGGAGCCTCAGCTGGAGCCCCCCGAAACTCCTGTGTGAGGACTCTCAGTGACATAAAGAAGGACTTATGGCTGTTCTTGTGTTTTCTCAAACTATAGTATAAGGGCTTTTTGCCAATTTGTCTTCAAACTGTATGTGCTCTGGGGAATGTATTGCATCTGTAGTCACCGTGGGTAGTACCACTAAGGTACTAGTGCTACAGAGCAAAATACTTGTCACATCTCATTAGTAAAAAGATTCGTGCATTATGAGTGGTAGGTTATTTCTTTTTATCTCTGAATTTTAAGCTAATGAATATCAAGAGAAAAATGTAAACACTTCTGCTTCACCTCAGTAGAGCAAGCAGAGATTACTGCTAAATCCCCGGAACGTCCCAGTGCAACCCACCTGCAAACAGGCTGGGTTCAGACCAGTGGGGGACAGAGGACAGGTGTACCAAGTTTGCTGGAAAGTCAGAGCATTTGCTAAATTACTCCCCAGTCTACAGGCTAGACATGGCTTAAGTCCATGCACCATCCTCCTAACCTGGTCACCAAACCTGGGTCCTGGTGGGACAACCACAGGCTGCTGCCGAGGCCCCCAGAGGGGAGGAGGTTGGGGGGAGATGCAGCTAACCCAGACGGCCCAGAACTGTTCTGCCTCCACGTCACCTCTGCCAATCTGCTGGATGCTTCCAAATCCTTTTTATTCCCCATCACAGAGACACCCCCCCCCGAAAAAAATAATAAAAAATTGGAGTATATAGTTAAGGGTAAACCCTCAACCTGTCTGAATTTACTGATTTAGGTAAAAACTGCCAGCCCCAGGGATTGCTAATTTGGAAAGATGATTCGAAGGACCAGGATGCCCTCCATGGTCACCCTGGAAGGAGTGGGAGGGGTCTACACATACAGGGGATGAACAGGCACCTGAATAACCGAGGCTGCTCCCCCCCAACTGCCACCTGTTACTAAATGCCCTCACCGTTGGTCTCACTTACGAAGAGCCAACCTTTATGCCAATCGAGGGAGAAACCCGCCTGCTAAGTGGCCATATTTCTTCTCCACATTCTGTAAAGTTGGTTTCCTGCTAGGATTTTATAAATTATAAATAAAAAATGGTGTCATGTAGCGTCTCTTCAGAGATATACGAGCATCCCTGTGCTTTTGACCAAAAAGAGTCTAACGTAATGTAACTGCCAAAAATGTTCACAAAAATGATCCCATTCATAAAAATAAAGGCTTGACATGAAAGTGATTTTTCTACCTAAAATTGAACATGACAACGTGCCACTCTGGCATTAATTCTAAGAACGCTTTAGTCTCCTAAATGGGAACATAATCTCTCCATCCGTTACTATTATTAATAACATATTCAATCACCATGCGACTTTCTGTGCTGACTACATGGCAGTTAACTTTCTTCCCACTGTTTTCTGAGCACAATGTCCACGTTTCACAGTGAGGCGTGAGAAACAAACCGCTAGCAGTGCCCTTTGCAATGCTGATGTCACACCATTTCCCACTGGGTGCCTCACTTAGCTCTCTGACAGCCGCAGACTGGCCTTGGCCCAGTTTCAGGGGAAGAAACCAAGTTTTGAACCCTCGCTGAGGCAGCAGGGCCGCCTGAGACTCTGGAAGGTATTTTCAGTGAAGGGGCCTGGTCTCCCTCCACCCTGCAGCCATGCCCTCCATCTGTGAGACCTGAGGTCACCAGACATGTGTTTCCCTCTTCTGCATGGGCAGGGGCTGTGCTAGGGGAGTATGCCCACGGCTGGGCACCCGAGAGATGACACGGCAGCCACCAAGTTCATCTGTGCTGTAGGGTGAGGGGCCTGTCCCTCCCCACTGTAAGGGGTCACGACTCACACCTCTATAACAAAAAACAGATAACAAGAGAAAATCATAGTGAACTTATTAGCCACACATCGCACGGAAGTCACATAACATGTGAACTCCACAGGGGGCCAGGTGGTTGGGGCTGAAGTGCCGTCTTCTTAGGCGAGGGGCGTGGGGGCCACACGGGCCCAGTGCTCAGGAGGCTGGTGGGCACAAAACTCACTGCCTCCCAGAACTGTGTGCATCATCCAGGAGTGGCCACGACTCCCCAGGTCTTCTCCCTTCTGTCTTATCTGTCCCAGATTTGATGAGCTCCCCAGGGTGGGTCTTAAGACAACTGCATTTCTTTTGGAAAAAAGCTTTCTTGACCGTGTTAGGATGTCCCTGCCCTTGAAGGGCAGCCAAACGGGGGTAGCAACCCCAGCAAGTCTCACTGCCAGGCTTTGGAATGTCACTCTCTGAGCCCCAGACAGCACAGGAGGGCCTGGGATCAAGGTGACTGGGGACCTGGAGGAGTCTCCTCCCAGACTGACCAAGCAGCTCCAGGGTTGGAATCTACTCCATAGACACAAGACGAGGTCCTTGCTCCCAACCTGTTCAGTGTGACCTTGTTTCCTGAATACTTTGCTGTAACAAAATGTCACTAGCTGGAGGCTCTAGGCAGAAGCTTATCTCTCAGATCTGGAGGCTGGAAGTCAAGGAGCAAGGCACCGGAAGTTTGAGGTCTGCTGTGGGTCCCAGAAAGTGTCTTTTCATTGTGTCCTCACAAGGACGGCCAGGGGGCAGGGGGGAGAAGAGGGAGCCCTTTAACAAGGATACTCTCCCACCCACCCCCACACACAACCTCCAGAGTCCCTCCTTGGGGACAAGGATTTCAGCCTGTGGAGTGTGGGGTCCCAAGCATTCAGACCACAGCTCTGTGGCACCTTCATTACTTCTCCAGGATCCTGGAGGTGGGGCTGTGGCCTTCTCCTCCTCCACACCATGGCCAAGATGCCCTGGAGGAGAGAGGAAGGCCGTTCTCATCTAAGTGCATTAAGAGAGGGTGGGATGGCTGAGAGGCAGACAGGGTCATGGCAAGCAAACCCCACATCAGCACACCCTGGCACAGCCCTGAGGCCACTGTGGTCCAGGACATGGGAAGCCACAACTGGTAGAATCAGTCACTGTCTTGCCAAGAGCCCAATCTGGCAATAGGAGGAGTGTAAGTGTGGACAGACAATGCCCAGGCCTCAGTGAGCAGGTGTTGGAAGCTGAAACGGGGCTGGGCATGGCACGCCTGTGCTTTAATCACCTTCAATCACCCAGGATCGGCCAGTTGAGCTCAGGCCTACTCACGGCCGCCCAGCTCAGGCCTCACCAACATTTGAAGGTGATTATTACAAAGTAATGAGTTATAAGCTTTTTGGAAGGGATACCAAATTGTATTGTCTATTTAAAATTTATAAATAATGAAAGAAGTGTAGCCCATTTAGATGTTTAGAGATCTAATTGTCTTGGGGTTTGATTTCCCCTCATGGGCATGTCCTGCTGGCAGCCCCTTCCCCGGACATCCACTGTGGCTTTGTGAGAAAGGGTGAGGCCACCAAATATGATCACAGAAGAGAGAGGGGACTCTGCCCGGAGCAGGGACTGGCTAGACCCACCTGAATCCTGCAGGGCTTTGGCAAGGAGGCATCTTCCACACATCGGACAGGAGGAAGCGGGCTCCTGCAGCCCAGTTGGAGGGCTGACACTCAGACATCAGCTCAAGTTCAGGCTTTCCCTGCATCTTACAGAGCTGCCTCAACTATGCATTAAAATTATTACCCATTCTATTAATCTCTGTGGGCATTCTTGCAGCAATTTGGCCATTTATAAATAACGAATTTCACCAGTGGTCTCTCATGGACTCTTTGAAACAGGCACATTGTCGCTGCCTGGCTCTCTGGGTGTCAGGGAAGAGGCTGAGCATTTTGGTTCAAACAAGCATGATGAGTGTTGATGAAAGGGGAAGTGATGATATAAGTATTATATTTCCTTAAATGAGAACATAGAACCACAGATGCCAACATGCTCACTAAAAGTTACATGAAATTATCCGTTCAGCTCTCGTCACTGGAAAACAGATAAACAAGAAAGAGAAGAAAGACAGTGGGCTGTGATGAAAAGCCTTATGAAAGCAAATAGTATTTTGAGTGGCTTGGTACATGGCTGACATGAATTGGTGACTATCTTTCACATTTTTGTTACTTATTTGTAAGCTAAAATGATCGGAAAATGTCTTTCCCTAACATGTTCATTACTAATTTTACTCTTCAGTATTAAGTTCAAAATGAGTGAAATTCTACCCATCTCGTCTGGAAATGGACTTTGTGTGGACAGTAAATGTAGGGGTTATTTATCTTTTTCAGAACTTAAAAATTCCCAAATAAAATATTTATAGGAGCAGAAAAGAGCGAGCCCTGGGTCCTCTCCCTGAGCTCCATCTGAGTTACTCCACAGCTATTGCAGATTGCAAGGACTTTACTTCGTGAAAACATCTTTTCAAAGAGCTGACATTCATCTTGAAAATGTGTCTCTGGGGGAGCTGGAAGAGGCAAAAAGTGATAGATTCAGAGCCGTTTGGAAGAGTCAGTTTTTTTTTTAACATCCTGGCAAAGTAATAATGCTGAGCTTTAGTATAAATAAAATTTATGATGTTATAATTCCATTACTTGCTGAAGAGGAAAATGCGTTTTAAAATGTGAGCCAAAGAACAAACCAAGGAGATTTTACAGCCCCAAGAAATAATATCAGGCAAGGAAACTACAGAGTAACCTTTACGGATTACAGACACTCTTTAAGGGGAAGTAGATCTTTGACTCCAACCCAAATCCTCTGAACTAGGTGGAAGAAAAAGGCCCGCTGCCCCAGGTAAAGTCCAGAGCAGGCTGGAGGTGCACCTCGGCCGTCGGCGGTGTCACCTGGCCCGTTTCTTCCCCTCCCTAGTTGCCTCTGTGCCTTGCTCTGCCCCTGCTCAAGCTCTCACACTCCTTTGGACCCTCCGGGCTCTACTCCAGGGCATCCTGCTCTCACTGTCTCTCCCCCATCCTTGTCCCTAGACATGATTCTGTCTCTGGAAGGTCCAGGGCTCAGGGAGCACCCACTGCTCTGGGCAGTAGCCTGGCTTGCCTGGCACCACCACCCAGCATAGTCCCCTGCCTGACTTCCTGGTCACAGCCCCTGTGGCTGCCACCAGCCGTCTGCACCTATCACCATGCTCTTGTTTCTATGGCCTGGGTCCTGCCATTTCCTGGAGCAGCCAGTGTACCCACCCCTGCCTAGCTCTAAAAATCCATTAGTGGCCCAAGGGACAAGGCAAAATCCAAGTTACAGTCAAAGCGTCTTCTGGTCAGCTGCTTAGAGTGTTCACCTCTGGGACACTATCTTGGGCACTGGCCCCTCTGCCCTGAGCTCCCTGCACTGTGACATGGCCTTCCGGGGGCATCCCCAGCTTTTGACACTGAACACTCAGTTGTCCAGGGACAAGCAGAACTGTAAGTCCAGCAGATCGGGGTGAGCCTGAGATCCTGTGTGTCCGGGAAGCTCCCAGGAGATGCTTTCTCTGCAGGGCTATTCCCGGCAAAACTTGTGAGTTTATTCTTGAACATTCAGTGACACGGTGACTTTATAGTTTCCTAGTTCTGAAATCTGTGAGTAGAACAGAGAAGCCCACGGGGCTAAAGATGAGGTTCCTGACTGCAAATGTCCGTTCTGTCACTAATGGGCCTTGTCACTTGGCAAAAGTTACTTAAACTCCATCTCCATTTGAAAATTGGAGATATTGGCACCTGCTTTTTATTTTATTTTACCTATTAGCCTTGAGGCTGAGGATGCCTTGCTAATCTGACAAAGAGAACTTGCTGTGTCCGCTGGGCACTGCTGATATACTGGAAGCCCCCACTGCACCAGCCCCTCACTGAATCACCACAGCAATGCTAAGGGGCTCCTGTTGGGGTCCCTGCTCCTAAGACAAAGACCTTGCCACTGATGTGCCCACAGCCTCTGGTCCCAGGCTGGGTCTGTCACACACCCACAAACGTCCAGAAAATTGTCCAGCCACACAAAACCACTGGGGCTCAATCTTGGCTGTAGGGAGTGTGTGGACCCCACAGCAATGCACGGATGCTCTCGACCAGAGCTCCCGCCACCCTTGGAGAGCCGGGTTCCAGCAGCACTTCTGGTGACAAGCTCAGAATGCCTGTGTGTCTGTCTCTGTATCAGAGGTACTGACCATCATAGCTTGAAAATGGGAACATGGTCCAGCCCCAGCTGGAGTTCTCTGCAGAACAGGAAGAGGTGAATTGAGATCTGGGCATGATTATTCCTGACATCTGTCATAGCTCATCCTTTATTTGGGGGCCATGTTCTAAAGCAAGTTACAAAGCATATTTATTGAATCTGGACAGTTATCTGTTAATTTCACACCTTTAAACCCACTGGGAAGTGGGGTAGCTGAGGGGTAGCTTGCTCGGAAATGTGGTCTGCGTGGAGATTGCTAAGGCTGGGTGGAGGCTGATCTCTTAAATGCATGTAGATGACTCTCCCCCTTCCCCAGGGAGTCACTAGATGACGGTTCAGAAAACTAAGAACCCAGGATGGCTACTGTTCATGAGCAGGGGTTAGTCAGCTCAGAGACACTTTTTAACAAATGTCTAGCGATCTGTGCAGTGAGATGGAAAAATGGATAGTGCAATAAAGACACGTGATTTCCCCTGGAGGAGACTGATTGAGGACGCATGGGCAGTATTAACATTTACATGTTGATTGAAAGTGTCGCTCTTGTGACAGATGGTGTGCGTCTGGGCCTGAGGAGTGAGAGGGGAGGAAGGGATGTTTCTTCAAGTTATAGGTGACCTCATTATGCCCATTCTGACAAGCACAGTTAGAGCCTCATGAATTCCTGAAAGTTCTGCCTACTTAAGGAAAATTTCAAGGTTTAAAACCCCCAAAGGTTGAAAATTGTGCCAAGATGTAGATCATATTTAAAATCATCATCTCAGCCGCCGTTAAAGATTAAAAGAACTTTTTAAAAACCTGGGGCAATAGGATGGATCTGCAGCAGGGCAAATAAAGGCAGTGAGAGTTCTTGGGTTGGGGCTGGCGGCCACCATCCCAGAGCTGGTCAGTCCCCACCGCTGTGCCCTGGGCTCTGGAGCTCTGCACCCGAGCTCTCTAATTCTCTGCTTTTTCATCTGTCAAATGGATGTAGTTTCCACCTAAAAGGTGTTGCAAACTTTAAATGGCTGGAATGGTGGATGCAGAGAGAAGATTTAGCAGTTTAATCCCTATTTGTGGAAGGTCGGCAGTACCACTGGGTAGAACAGCAGGCTGGAAGGTACAAATTCTTCCCATGTCCCATGGGTTTGGTTTGAACCAGGGTCCTGGAGCCTCAGTTTCCTCATCTGTAAAATAAGGAGTGTGGTGTGGTGTCTGCCTTGGAGGGTCGTTATGAGATTGAGTAACTCAACAGGTGCCAGCTGAAAAGCCTTTCCCAAACCCAGACTCTTGGATTCCTTCTGGAGGCATCTTCTTAGCCTTTCCCTCAATCTGAAGGCCGTGCCAAGGCTCTGTGCTGACTGTGGCAGGGAGGCTGGTCTCAGGGGTTCCAGCTTCAGCCACACCCCAGCCTGTCCAGGAGAATTCCTGCTAATATGTGCTCTTTCTACCAGCCCATCTCAAATAGGGACATGGGGCTGGAGGTGTAAGAGGGCTTATAGTGAGATCCTCTTATTTCCAGAAGGCCCTTGGGCTCTCCATGTCAGACACCTGCTGATACCAGGGGAGGAAGCTGCCCAGCTTATGCATTTGCCTTATATTTACGGAACTATTATTAAAGAGGAAAAGCTAGTGTTTCTCACTTCCTTTTCTTTTAATTTTTTTAATTTTTTTTTATTAAATCATAGCTGTATACATTAATGCAATCACAGGGTACAGTGTGGTGTTTTCATATACAATTCGAAATACTCTCATCAAACTGGTTAATGTAGCCTTCGTGTCATCTTCTTAGTTATTAAGACATTCGTACTCTGCTTTTAGAAAGATTCACTTGTACCCTTGTAAGATAAACCATATAGGTGACCCCACCAATCACCCTCCCTCCACTCACTTCGTTTTCTGGAGTAAGATCCGTCGCCGGGGAATTTTGCTCCCTCTTCAGTATGGACAGAAGCAGCAAGCACACACTATCTGACCACACCTGCCCAGGTTCACAGCACCCTGCCCAGATGAGCAGACTGGCCATTAAGGCAGGGTATGGGTGGTTTTTCATTCAGTAAGAAAGAAAAGAGCCCCTAAAATAAAACAGTTGAGTCTTCAGGGCATGGCATTAGATGCCTGTTCTGGGGAATAGTTCCTGTCACCCCCTCTTCTGCCATGTAAGTCCCAGCAGCTTTCAGCCCTGCTAGAGATGGTGCCACAAATGCTCGCCTCACAGACATACTCAAGGCCAGTCCTGTGTCTGGGCTGTTTCTACCACTCCACGGTGTCCATCAGCTCCATCAGCCAAGCAGGGCCTTACAGGGCAAACTGAGTCCCTGGGTCCTTTGGTCAAGGGCCTCAGGGCCTTTCTAGGTTTGCTTCTGTGCCTGGGACCACTGGCCAGATTCCATTGTATGAACCTTGGGGACCAATATGAACTTGGAACAGATATGTGAACATTTTTTTTTATTTTTAATGGCCTATAACTTCATGATTGCATCAACAGTACACCTCCTTCTCCACCAATATTGCAGGACGTCCATTATAGTGGTCTGTGCCATGGAGTCTCATAGCCATGCTGCAGCACTTAACAAGGGTTCAGCCAAGACGCCTCATTTTAGAAAGTAAAATCAGCGTGAGGAGCAAAGCACAAAAGGAAAATCTTATCTCTTCATTAAAAAAAACAAACTAAAAGAAATGTCAGGCAACCCTAAGTTCTAAGGACAACTTTCTTCCAGAGCCCCCCAGCCAGCTCTGTGTCCAAATATGGGCCTTCTTGGGGCACATTTTTAATTCAATGTGCGAATTGTACCAAAGATAATTTAGAATTACAGTGGCCACTGTGCTGACCATTTCAGATGATGAAGACTGCGCTTTAGAAGTGCATTAACACAGAAGAGACCCCAAAGGCCTCAGAAGCAGCAAGACTATTTTACCTCTTGCCTCTTTGTCTGCTTACTTTGAATCTCCTGCCTTTTTCACTTGGTTACCTGCCCATCTCAAAGGAAAAAGCAAACAAAAGTGGAAGGACTAGTTAAGTGTTTATAGAGTTTAGCTGTTTGCCATCCAGGTCTCCTCTGAAGCACCCTGTCACATCTCAGCTCAGAACAATAATAAAAGGGTCCGTCTCAAAGCGCTTCTCTATCTGCACTGACTGATTGGGCAGCCAGGCCTGCCAACAAAAGGCCTGATTGAAGTCAAAGCCGCTTGGAGTTTTTGTTTTGTTTTCTACCACATTCCAGCCAAGACAGGGAAAGAAAAAGCTTTCCAATTTGTGGCCTTAATCACAGCAGCTCCATGGCAACCACCAGCCCAGGCACTTAAGTCATCCTTTTTATAAATGTAATTTTAGGTCCACCTGGATAACAATTGCTTAGGCCAATGGAATTGGTGACTTAAAAATTGATGGTTTAAAAGGAAAAAAAGAAAAAATCAAATCCTTTTGAAGCTGTGCAAATAAAAAATCTTAAAAGTCTTCCCCGCAAATATTGGTAAAAAGCTTTAGCTGTGTGAGCAAGTAGCCTTAACTTGTTCCATTTTGTCAAAAACACAAATTGGATAAAAATATAAAGTAGAAATAAACCAGTAAGCTTATATTCCTAAATTTTACTGTTTTGTGACAAAAAAAAACTTAAGGCTGTGAGACCTCGCTTTCTGCCTATATTTGTATATACATGTGTACATGGCATAAAATTGTGTAACCCCACTGAAAATTCCTTTCCTAAATAAATTTCTTTAGCTCAGGAGAAAATAATTTGCAAGAATTAGTTTATTTGTTTATTTGGTGCATGATAGGACTCTTTGTTTGGCCTTTTCTCCTAAGCTAAAATGGAACTAACTATAGAGAGAAACAGGGAAGGAGGGAGGGAGAGAGAGGGAGGGAGGGAGGGAGGGAGGGAGGGAGGGAGGGAGGAAGGAAGGAAGGAAGGAAGGTAGGTTGGTTGGTTCGTTGATTTGGTACTGCCAGGGATATTTGCTGTTTGTCTTGGCTGAAGCCTGATAATAGGATGTTCGAAAAGGTCAGAAGTCGGCTTACTTGGGTTGATGTTCAGACTGTAATGTGTGAGGACACCCTCTTCTCTCTGCCGGGACTGCTTTTCCCCTGAACTTCTCAGTTGACAGAGCCCCCTTCTGGCCTCTCTGCAACCCCCTGCTGACTGAGATTTTTTGTGGAATTCAGTGGTATGATTTCACTTCGTTCTGCTAGTACTTTCAAAGATTTTGCCCTGTGGCTTGAGCTTACGATACCAAGAACATTGATGTTGCTTTTGCCTGTGTTTATTATGCTGGTGGCTATTTGGCCCCTGTTTTCCAGGCATTGTGTTATTATAGGATAAGGCTTGGGAACTTGCAGGGCAATCTTCACCTTGTGTATATAATGCCAAGACACTGAAGTATATATTCTAAAGAACTATATATTCATATGTCCTTTATGGTTCTTTTTTCCCAAATGTCCCTTTGAGAAGCTCAGTAGTTACTATTTGGAAACAGCACATATTAAGTCTTCAAGAATCTGTGTTTCTAGAAAGTTACTTGGTTTTTCTCTCTTCCATGGATAAAGCAAAATTAATACAAAATTGACATTGGGCGGTGCCTGTGGCTCAAAGGAGTAGGGCAGCCCCATATGCTAGAGGTGGTGGCCTCTAAAAAAAAAAAAAATTGACATAGGTTTTTTTGGTGTAGTAGTGAGCCCACCATAAATTAAATTACAGACCAAGGTAGCTTGGGGGTTCTACTCACAACCAGAGTGAGGGTACCCCTGCTTAACAGGGGAAAATGCTTCTTTATGAAACTACCTAAACATTATAAAGAGTTTACAGGAGAATACACCTACACATCTCAAACATTTTGCTCTTCCTAACTTGAAAGAATCGAGATAATTGTGTAGCTATCAAGGTTAAGATTCATTCACATGCAAAGGAGGAACTCGATTCACATTAGGATGAAGAAGGCAGAGTCCCTGGGCAGCAGCCCTAGGAGGTCGGGGCCTCTCGGGCACATTGAGACCTTCCATCCCTGGTGTTTCTGTCCCTCTGGGCTGGATTCACTTCCCTGCAGGCTCCCTCTCACCACTTGGCAGCAACGATATCAGAGACGTCAGGCATTTGCAGCCCACTCCTAGTCTTGCCATAGTGAAAATTCTGCTTCACTGTCTATGTCCACCTCCCTGGACTCTGGGTAGCTCACCTGGCCAATATTATCCCAAGAGAAGAGCAGCACCCAGAGGAGGCCAGGGAGAGCTGAGGTGGGTTTCACACAGTGAGGGAAGTTCAGTGTTGCTGAAATATCTAGTCCTTGGGTGATGAAGAGAAGCAGCTCAGAAAAGCTGAGATGGATGGCAAGGGCTTTACCTGGGGAAATGCTCCTCTTCCCTGCCTTGTCCATCCCTCATCCCGTCCAGTGACAATATCAGAGATCCCACCTTTACAGGTGCTCAGAGGAGCAGGCCTTGGGCCTGACCGGCAGGGTCTTCTGTCTCCTTTTTTCTGATGTCATCTCAGCAGTTTAGGATATGCTGGAATTCTGAGGAAATATGGTAAATAGATGTCAATCAATTAGAAGGCACCTTAAAAGGAATTTGTCCTTCTTCACTATATTGGAATTTCATTGTACCAACAAAGCAGAGAGTCAGGGCTCGAGAAGAAAGCGTTTAAAGCCCTTCCCACCTGTCCAATGGAGCAGCAGGATCATGGGGAGTCATATTTACCATCCAAAATGTTAAGACTATTTTTCACAATAACTGAAAAAATTCTATTGTTCACAATAGAACTGAAAAACTTCTATTTCAGCTTTGGGGTTCACTGTTGAGTTACCCGTTGATTTGGCCTGGGGATGTTAGATGGCTAAGTTTGTGGGAAGAAGAACACGTTGTTGGTCACTTTTGCTTTTAGACCTGTGGGGTCTTTAAAATGAGGAAGTAAGGACCAGGAGTTTACTTTAGGTATATTTTTACTTTTTATTTATTTATTTTTCCTCTAGTGAGGACACCACCATCTCTCGGGCAAACTCAGGCCCTGGAGCATCCTCTCTCCCGTCCCATGTTGCCATGGTAATGGGATGCAGTTGACCCAGGGTTCTCCAGGCTCCTGCTGCATGGCAGGGTTCACCACACATGCGCACTCAGCACCACACAGCTCACTGCACATGCGTACTTGGCACTGCACAGCTCACTGCGCACGTGCGCTCGGCGCTTCAGAGCTGGTAGCTATTCCTTTGGACCATGGTGTTTGTTATAAAAACGCACACGCAGGCGGCATGGATGGTACACAATGGAGACTTTTGCCAAAAGACAAACAGCATGAGTGTGTTACCAGGAGGCCGCGCAGGTCCTTCACGTAGTGGTGACGCAAGCCTGTCCCTGAGCGGCTGTCAAGTCAGGCTGCAAAACTAGGAAAATGCGCCTCAGCTTTGCCTCGTCCCCACTCTGGGGTAGAAGGAAAAAATGCACTAAACTGCCCGAGTAGTAATACTAATAAAATAGCATTTTATGTTCATAGCCAATTTTTGATATTACTCTGCCTTTTACTTCCTTCCGTCATGTGTAATTTTACTTTGAGTTTACAAAGCAGAAATTTGTTAAGTATGTTTGCAACACGCCCTCCCAATAATTACAATAAACACATTTAATTGTATGTTTGGGGTTTTTTTACAGGAACTGGAGTTTCAGGACCTGACGGCCGTGCTCCATTGCATCCACTCCTTCATAGCAGCCAAGGTGGCCTCGGTGGACCCCAAGTTTATGGACAGTCAGAGCATCGCGAGGAAATACGCGTGTTGCAGCTAAAGATGGTTCCTGACCAGTGCCGGAAGATTATGTTATCTTCTTAAGAAGGGATTCTTTCCTGCACAGTATTGCAACTTTGTGTGATTTTATAATGAGCCTATGGTTGTGATATGAATATGACAATGAAATATGTCACCAGTTTCCAAAGACGGGTCACCCTGGTTAAATCCACACGTGAGCGGGTCTGTTCACACCCGAGGCTGAGGTAACTCAGCAGACAGCGCGCACCTGTGCGCCTCAGACAACAGGCGGGGTGTCGCCGCTGCCCACGCCACTTCCCACGCGGGCAAAACCAGATTCACTTTCATAAAACCTGCAGTAGACAATACTGAGGGCCCCGCATGTTTTTCCTCAAGAAGGAAAGGGTTTTCTTTGAATTTGCGCTGTCACCTGGCCCCTTTTCTCAAGTAAGGAGCAGAGTGGGGAGCCGCCGAGAAAGGAGGGGCAGGCGAAGTACAGCAGACAAGGAAACCAGCTTCAATTATTTATCTCAGTTTTAATTTTTATGTAATCATATAATTTATAATATGGAATGGTGTTTCATTTAAGTGTGAATTTTAATTATTTTCCAAAGTCATCAAAGATAGCTTATGGGTTGGTTTCCTTGTTCCTCTGCTTCTCATATTGTCTCTGCTAAGAAGAGGCTCTTTATATTTTTGTTATTAAAAGCAATTAACTAGAGTTCTTTAAATTTTTTTTTTTTTTTTTTTTTTGGAATTCAGACTAGTTACAAAGAGTCAAGATTATCAAGTATTTATTTGCCAACACTTCAAATAAAGGATGGACATAAAGCCATCAGCCCACAAAGTAGAGGAATGCAAGAACGTAACCAGGTGCTCCCACAGCTTCTACTGGGAACTAAATGTGCAAACACTAAAGGTTTGATGTTCCATGAGGCAAGTAAGATTTTAGCAAGAGTTTCAGCTCCATCCCCCACTCCTTGTTTATCTAATATTTAGGAAGAAGGAGATATTTTAGTATACCAAATATTTATAATCAATGGTTTTTATGTGTTTAAAAATATATTCTCTTTTTTAAAGGATATACATCTATGTATGTATATGTAATATGTATTATAAATAAAATTCTTATTAACATTTTAATGGCTTCCATGGAAGGCAAAGGAGCAGGGTACATCAAGTGAGTTTTAAAGTAATACTCTTCCGTATGAACGGAGAGACAGAGCGTCAGGCAACATTGTTCCGTCCAGGTGCTTATTCTCATTTGTTAACTCAGACTTCCTATTAGTATCCAAATAGAAATAGAGTTAGAACTTTATAAAATATCCAGCAACAGAAAAGATAAAATTAGAGATTTCTCTTTCCCCAACTTCTCTCATAATGTGGGTATTCTGGGCTCCAAATTCACAAGGTGCTTATCCTCTTACCATACCCCAGAAAGCCCGAGCCCACTGAAAAATAAGTCTCTTTTGCACAAAGATGTGAAGAAATTGAAGATTTTTTTTTTATGAAAAATGTAGAGTTTTTTAAAATGTGCCTCTACTACAACAGTTCTCAACCTATGGGTCACAACCCCCAGGAACTGTATTAAAGGGCCATGGCATTAGGAAGGTTGAGAACCACTACTCTACTGGATAGTAATGAAAAGAATATTTTCCCAGGAAGATTTGATGCTAAACTTTGTTTTTGTGTAGATATTCAATTCTTTTTAAAAGATAACAGCCTTTTAAAGTTAAAGGACAGAAAAGATATTTTCTTATGAAAATGGAGCAGCTGGATTGCATTATCACCCACTGTCTTCCTCATGTCCAGCAACACCTGTGGCTGACCACACATAGTGCCCACAGTCCCATAGGCAGGCCAGGCTGCCCAGGGTGTCAGCCGTCTTCCCAGCACCATGTTGCGGGGACAGCTATTGATTATTGCACCATTTAAAAACAAGACCTCTCAGCCAGTCTTAGCTGGCTTTCTCCCAGACCCAGACTCTTCAGGGGATAGGGGCCAAGTCAGAAATGGTTTTAATTTGAGATGTCCAGGTATCTCTAAAATCTCCTCAGTTTTGAATTTTACTGAAAACTCACCAGCTCACCACCCCTACCCAGGTGCAGGCAGAGAGCTTTGACTCTCACTTTCAGGAGAAGAAAGGGGGGGTCTGCAGGGACTTGGCCATTGAAAGCCACCATCTGCTAGGGTGGGGGCGGGGGCACAGGAGCCAGCAAGGAGCCAAGGTCACTGTCACCTGAAGCCCTCCTGCCACCCCCAATCCCTGAGAAAAGGACACTCAGAACTTACCTCTGCCAAGCAGGCCTGTGGGGTCTCGCTGTGTGGCCCAAATGCTGTCTTTACCCCCTCTGTAGAAAACACTATGATCGTACCCACATGAATGAACCTATTTCCCTCTGTTATATTTATTTATTTATTTTTGTACGTCATATCCCAATAAAACAAAACTTTCTCACTGATGAAGCACTAGTAAAAGTGAAAAATATATTATTTTGGAAATTATCTTAGTCTGTGTTACTGAGCCTGATTGAATTTATAATTTACTTACAAACATCTGGTAGAATGTGATTTCGAGAAGGTAATTCTCTTTAGTGGGTCCATAACATTTCCTCTCAAAGTGTGTTTATTTACATTTCTAGGCGGAAGACTGGAAAATGCCTACAATCCTAAGAGGCAAGGAAATGAAATTATGGGCACGTGGGCCTCCTTGTTGGGGAACACTGCACACCGGCTCTGCTTTGCCTGTGGCTGAGTACCACAGGCCCTGCTTGAACAAAGCACATTGGGTTTCCAGGCTGAGCTCTGATGGGGAAAAGCAAAGAAAACTCTATTAGAAAAGGCCAGGAGAGTACAGTCACAGCACAGAATTAGGCTCCAGGCACAAACATTTCAGAGTGGAAACTGATTTGAAAAGACAGAGGCGAATGTAGCGGCGGGTTGCGGTGGAGCAGCTCAGCACAGTGTGGGTCCGTTTTAGGGGATGAGAGCCAAGCAAGGCATTTTGAGCACTAGGAACGAAGCTCTGAATGGTTCGTGTGAACTTTACTTTTCTCATCTCATTATCTGTATTTTAGCGGCCTCAGAGCACATACCAGTTATCAAAGAAAGAAAGATGTAATTGCATTTGACTCCAGAATTTAGAAAACCTGTGGGAACATAAACAATCCTCTCAGAATCTCTCAGGCCCAGGATTTAGTTGCTCTCTGGGTTTGAACACCAACGAAGGCCTTCTAATGATCAAGTTGCCGTGTTGGCCATGATCTAGCACTTCCTAGCACTAGTTTAATGTATTCTGTGACTGTTTTCTCCCTTCAGGGTGCCCAGCAGTGCCCAGAAGCCCAGTCAGTGGGATAGGACCTGTGGATAATTTACGAGAGCTAGTTTTCAAATGCCTCTGATTACTGACAAGCCCTACTGGTCACACAGTTAATAGCACAGATCACGTGGATGGGAATTTTCTCTGCATGCAAACCACAGAAACCCAGTGACTATTATTCCGGGGCTCTGAGGTAGTGTGTGCACCAATCACTTCACACGTGCAGTGGGTGCTGGGGGTGTCACCAGCTCCTACCTGCCAGGGAGAAACCTCAGTCCTCCAGTGACAAATCGCACACTCTCATCACCCGGCTGCATGTCTCTCTCTTTGTTTTTACTAAACTGGCTGAATTTTTGGCCACGTTGATCTTTTGTCACAAACACATAGACAGCAAATTTTCCATCTCAATGTACCAAGGAAGCAACATTCACTGGTTTTGGATTCTTCTCTCTAGGAAAACTGCGCTTTGTAGGGTTCTAAGTTTTAACTGACAAAAATTGAAAACATTTATGCAAAAAGGTCGCCCAAAAAAATTCTTTGAAAAGGGCATCATATCTAAAACATGAGTCCTAAAATTTGTGGATTTACCTTTAAAACAGAGATTTACGATTTTTTAATTCAAACGTAGTATTGATCAAAGATTTTTAAAATTATTTTCTAATTTTAAAAAAGGAAAATGTTATCATGACTAAAATTTCATTAAATTACCTTGATTATATGCATTGCACAAGGCTGATAGAACAGGGCCAACAACGCTGGCCCCTCCACTGCCCTTTGCTCCCATGAAATGAGAGTGAAGACACCCAACATTCCGAAATGCACCCTCAGAGGTGCTGGAGGCCAAGAGCTGAATGAACTTGGATGGCTCTGACAGTCAAAGAAAAAACAAATTTTTATTCTTAAAAATGTATGTATATTTTTCCAATGATTTTGGCAGCACGACAGCAGTATTGGGAAAAAAAAAATAGTGGAAACAGCTTTTAGTAAGAGCTTTACTAAAAAAAAAAAAAAAAAAAAAAACTTACATTTGGCCGTGACAAAGTAGCTAGGACAGAATTTGGTTGGAAATTTCACTGGTGCCTAACAGTGAACTGACAGCAGAGGAAAAGTCAAGAAATGTAAATCATATATATTTATTGTGAGAAAAACTTTTCTCTCCTACGATAAGCTGTTCTTTTAATCTGGATTTAAAGTAAATGGAAAGCGAAGTGAACATCACAGTGTCGGGCCCGGTAAACCGACCCTCTGGCTCTCCCCAGACGGGCATCTCAAGCTATTTTCGAGCTTGACTTAAGAAGAAAGCTTTTTTGTTAGGAAGAAGCTTTCTTAAAGAAGAAAGCTCACCTGAGCTGGAACACAGTCTTTCTCTCATTTTTTCTTTTTGATAGATTTCATGAGCCCGACAAGAATAATATGTGAGGCCCGAGGTTCCTTTTGTGATTACCTGTCATGGTTTTATGAAAGGCATTTTCAAAAGTCAGCTTCAAGGTGATTGGGGAGATTTTGTGCTTCTAAGCAAAATCCTCCCTGCTGAGTCTCAGAAGCAGAAATGAGAGGCTGCCAGGATGGTACTGTGGAAAAGTCACGCGGCCTTGACATTTTATGAGTAGGGATTTTCTCTGCCTTTTCAGGAGCCCAAAATGTGCTTGTCTTGCTGGTGCTGGATCCTGTGTCCTCTGTACTGGTCAGGTTCCCATCAGCTTGGCCTCTTGCCCTGGTCCCTACCCCGACAAGCAGTGCTTGGAAGGTTGGTCCAACCGTGGAAGTAAAAACACAAAGCCCCATGGTGAGCTGGACCACACGTCAGCAGTTCAGGGGAGCACTCCTGCCCGCCCAAGTGAGTTTTTATTCAGGAAATAATTAGTCCATTCTTTTTTTCTTTTTTTCCAGTTTTTGGCCAGGGCTGGGTTTGAACCTGCCACCTCTGTCATATGGGGCCAGTGCCTTAGTCTTTTGAGCCACAGGTGCTGCCCCAATTAGTCCATTCTTGATTTCTGCCCCCTCTAACCTCAACCTCAGGATGTAAAGAATTTCAGTGGTTGTCTGTATATTTTTGCATTTGTTAAGTTAGTTGAGAACTGTGGTCCCCACACTACAATTCAGAGGCCAAACCTGGTTCCCTAGCCTGGCAACACAGCTCTCTGGAAACACAGCTGTGGCCCTTCGCTCACCTGTGGCTAAGAATCCTTTTGTTCTACAGCCACAGAGAGAGCAGGTAGGACAGAGATGGCCCGGCCTGGGCTGCTTACCTGCAACTGCAGAGCACATCAGCCATGTTCAGCAGGTTAGAAGTGGAGAATCGTTTCTCATGCTTCACAAGTGATTGGAGTCAGTATTGGAGAGTGTCTGAACCTGTATATTCCAGGAATGGCCAAAGTGTGTCAACCAGAGAACCCAGTGGGAGCTCCACACAGAGACTGTGGGGCACACAGGGACAGCTGCCCTAGACAGAGGCCCAGGGGACCCAAATGAGGAGGTCCCAGATGTAGGCAGGGGATGGCAGGTGGGATCCAGTGGGTGGACACTAAGCCTCTCTGTGCTGAGAGAAGGAAGGACCCTGCTGTGTGATGCTAGAGTTTCTGGAAGCACAAGGAGAGAGTAAACCAACTTGGCAGAGGGACCCGAACGGATTCTATCTCCCCCTGCTCTGGAGAAATTATAATCAGTGGAAATTGTTCTGCTGAGGGTGGAACCTTGCACTTGGACAGGCTGCTTGCCCCTAGGTATGAATCCATACAGCCACTTAAAGCTGACTCTGAATGTGGAAGGTGTCTGTCAGAAGCAAAACAAAGTTAGATTTATTTTATTTCATTCAAAGCATGAAGACAGGAGATTAAGCACAGGAGGGGGCAGTCCCTGAGTGTGCAGCTGTGGGCTGGCTCTTCCTGGGTGTGAGGCTCAGCCCAAGGCATGGCCGGTGCCCAGAGCGTCAGAGGGCTCTGTCCTGCATCCTACCCCTGCACCCTCCCGGCACTTTCCTCCCGCAGCTGCCAAAGGCCAGGATTTCCAGCATCCTTGTCTTGGCCAGTAGGGATACTAACCCCGCCTGGGGTTCATTCCTTACCATTATGAACTCCTGGTAATGCCCCAGTATTCTCATTTTCCATCTAGAATTTTTCTTTTGATAAAGAGTCTTTGGACTTTCTTATTCCACCTAAAGAAATAACTTCAAAAGTCTTAATACCAAGCACAACAGACTTGTAAAGGGCAATTTAGGGGTAGATACACATAAAGTAAACCTTAAATGCCACATTTTCCAAGACCTGGGTAATTGTAGCCAAGAACTTTAAGGACAGCACAGTCTCAGTTGTTTATTGACAAAGGGCACCAGAATGTTCCATGACAGCACTGATGCTGAAGAGACGTCAAATTTGACTTAGAAAAGGTGAAGTAGAAATTATGATTGCTTCTTATTTTATTTGATAGCACTAAAGAGTAATTTTTTCAGTGAAACTTAGTGTATTCCATGATTTCCTTAGGGTAGCTGCCTGATATTAAACGAATGGTCATGTCTGTCATTCTGGTCTAACCAAGAAACTGTGTTTGAGGCATTTGTTACTAGGATGTCTCTCTGGATATTACAGCTTTTCAGTAAGTGGAAATAGTACATTAATTGTTCAAGTTTTACACTACATGATTTTCAGCAATTTACCTAAGAACTAAAGTAACAAAACCACAGCCCAAGTGGGTTAGAACAGCCATCATTCCTTATCCAACAGAGTAGATGGTTCCAGGAGAATGGGCCTCACTTGGGAGAAAGAAAATAAACATATTTAGAAGAGATAACTTCTTCCACAAATCAATTATTATGTGTGGAAAACTAGAGGCTTATGTATGCTAATAAATTTTATAACACACCAACTTCATTTGAGACACACAATGTTTCGACCCTGATGGGCACTTGGGGGTAGGAGAAGTTGAAAATTCAGTTTGGAAACCACACCCCTTCTGGAGTCAGATGACCACTGGGGATGGAATGTGCCTGGAAGTCAGGAGGAACTGAGTTCCACGGCTTGGGGGGTTGTGCAGCCCCAAGTTCCCCATTTGTAAAATGAGAATATGGATAGTTTCTGTCATGCGGCATGTTGAGAGGATTAGGAAGCTGTGGCTGGCCCGGCATAGGCATTCGATAAACACACCATTACTCAGGTCACATCCATGAAGGTAGGAAGCCTCACTGTCATCCGTGACAGTGGACTTCCCATCCTGATAGGTGGGGAAGGTGGTGTGAGCAGGGAGAGCTCATCTCTAGCTTGTTCTCTGAACTTTAGACCAGAAACTCCCATGTCTTATTAAACCTCTTGAAAAGGTGTCCCAAGAGCAAGTGCTTGGCCAGCTGAGCACAGGCTCACAATACAGCGTGCACGGAACTCGGGGTCACCACGTCCCACAGAACTAGGAGCAGAGCCACCCTGCAGAGCAGCTACACAAACAGCCCCCACGTGTAATGACAACACAGAAATGGTCCTGTGGGGCAGCTCTGAAGGTGACTCAGGGACACCAAGCCCCCATCTCTGGGTGTCAGCATCTGCACAGAAACCCAGGGTCATCGTAGGAGAAGAAAGCAGAGGGGTGACGTTCCTTTGGCCCATGTCCTACAGGCTAGAATCATGCACT
This sequence comes from Galagoides demidoff, assembly GCA_963574575.1. Lineage (NCBI taxonomy): Eukaryota > Metazoa > Chordata > Mammalia > Primates > Galagidae > Galagoides > Galagoides demidoff. The sequence goes on along the minus strand of CAUYQV010153961.1, from coordinate 4,447 downwards.
TGCCTCCATCTAAACATAAGAGAGGTAAATACCATTTCTCCATGCCCTGCCATCAAGAAAAAAAATATTTTGGTGCCAGCAAAACTGTTGATCACTTGTGAGTGATAGACGAAACAAAATGCCCTGAACCTTACCAGGGTTGGTATGACCAGTAATCCCAGGAAAGCCCAAAATATAGATCTACAAAGAAGAGGCTGTCTCTTCCCCTCAGCATCCCTTAGCTGGAAAAGCTAACAGGTAACAGTCTGCAAGGAGCCTGCAAGAGAGAAGGCTGCTCCCTGCCTGTAAAAAGGCTGCGTTTCTGGCAACTTGGCTGCTGATCTAACGGGGCAAGCAGACCACCAGAACCTGCAGCTGTGAGGGGCAGTCAGACCACCGGAACCTGCAGCTGTGATGGGGCAGTCAGAACACCAGGACCTGCAGCTGTGATGGGGCAGTCAGACCTGCAGGTCCTGCAGCTGTGATGGGGCAGTCAGACCACCAGGACCTGCAGCTGTGATGGGGCAGTCAGACCACCGGAACCTGCAGCTGTGATGGGGCAGTCAGACCACCAGAACCTGCAGCTGTGATGGGGCAGTCAGACCATGAGAATCTGCAGCTGTGATGGGGCAGTCAGACCACCAGGACCTGCAGCTGTGACGGGGCAGACAGACCACCAGAATCTGCAACTGTGAGGGGGTGGACAGACCACCAGGACCTGCAGCTGTAACAGGGTGGGCAGACCACTAGGACCTGCAACTGTATGGCTGTCTATTCAATATTCTTCCACATAAGCTATGTGAAAATTGTCAAGAGGAACATAAAGTAAAACTTACAAATATTCCACTAAGTGGATTCATAGACAATGAGAAGAGGGTTCTGAATTCAAGATCCAACATGAGGGTTTCTTCACATGGGGAAGAAATACCTGTCAGTGATTAAAGTTCCAATAAGTAAATTTTTTTGTTAAATATTAAAAGGAACAGAGAAAATGTATAAAATTATGATGATATTTCTAAATATTTTACATATTTTGTGACTTGTTCGTTGGTATGAAAGATTATCTTAAAAGTGCAACTACTGTTAATTCTGAGCATTGAGTAAGCTGAGAGGCGGAACATGTTCTGGAGAAATCAGTCTACATCTGGGGTCAAGGTGGCTTTAGGAACCTGCCAAGTAGCACTTCCGACTTCCACTTGCTTCTCTCCTCCCTATACCAATTTTCAAAACTTCCAAAGTAGGGGTTTTGCCTGGAAAATGTTGATAAGATGCGCCTGTCAGCCCCAAACCCTCTGCCACATTTGGCAACCTCATCTTCCCCACCAAAGCATTAATCATGATGTATTAAAACATCTGTCCCAAACTCCAAACCACGAGTCCAGGGCAGGGGTGAGGCTATACTTGGCGAGATGATGTCTATATTATTAATAAAACACAAATTTTGGTGTCTTAGACATTTCACTTATTTTTTGTATAATGCCTTGCAGAAGAAAATATGATGTGGGGAAACCAACCTTCAGAAGAGTGGGGAGGGTCAGGGACACGGCTGTAATAGTGTCCAACCCCCAATTGCCACACCCCAAACAGCGGCTAATGCAACAGTCATCACCTCCCAGAACGGTGGAGGCTGGGTGCTCTGGACATGAAGACATGTGGTCAGACGTGGGCATGATCACTAAGTAACAGATGTCCAGGCCCTGAGGTTTGCTGAGGGACACTCTTCAGACACCCTGAGTGTCAACCTGTCATCTATATCATGGAGAAAGTTGTATCTCCCAAGTAGAGTGTGACTCTGACCCCACCTCTGGCTCCTCTCTTCCCATCAGCTCTGAGCTCACTTTTCTGACTCCCACTGGGTATATCTGAGGTCAGTCCCTCAGGCCTTCCAAATACCCAACCTCATACAGAATAAAATGTTCCCCATCCCACAAACAAAGGGAACAGAAAAGTCTTGTTCTGGGCATTTTTAGGCACTAAACTTAGTCTTTATGTGACGCTGCTTTACAAGAGTCAAGGGAAATGAATCCAATTAACTTCAAAAATACCAGTCATCACTGTCCTTTCCTCAGGAGCCCTCACTCCTGGGTGGCCCCCCACCATGGACATACTTAGCCCTCTCTGCCCCAGCCACCCTCCCTTGTCTGCCCCACTCTGGTCTACACAAAATGTCCAACATGGCCCCTCTTTACTCAGAGCTCTCGTGGGCTTCCAGCCAGATGGTTCCAGGTATGGCTTCTCCACCCCAGCCTCCAACTCAGCCTGTCCAGTGCAGCCCCTGGTCCACATGGGATAAGTTCCCTGACCCCCTGGAGGATACCCATCCCTCTGAGAGTATTGGTCATGCACACACATGCTATCTTTTCCCTGTGACATTTAATTTGTAAACTAGGAACAATAAGGGATTAACAACAGTACTAATAACATAGAACAGTTATAACAATATTCAGAACAATATTGAGAATATGCAATTCAGAACTCATGAAGTATTTATTTCTGGAATTTTCCATGTACTATTTCTACTTTCTGAAACTGTGGGTAGACAGCTGCTCACCCTGTTAGCTGGACAGGCTCCAGTCTTTCTGGGACCTCATCTGCCCCAACACTTGGCTCCTGCCTCCCCTGGCCCTCCTGTCTGGACAACACTTGTCTTCACATACCAGGTTCTGCCAACACAAGCACAGCCACCAAACAGTGCATGGGAAATACTTAGCCAGAGGTTTACTTGCTGTTTGAAGTTCAGGATGACCTGAGCGTCCTGCATGTCATCCCTGCCCAACCTGGTGGCACCTAAACCAAGCACAAGGGGCTTTCCCTCCCTCCCAGTTTAGATGCTCTTGAATGCCTCTGTCATCCTGCCCTGGTTCTGTTCCTCTCTACTGATGTAGCAACTTCTTATGTTTAGCAAACTTATTTCTGAAATATCCTTATCAAAGAGTGGCAGGGGTGACACTCCTGAGGTACCATAACTATGGGAAGTTGCAGCTATTAGCTAAGGAACCAGCTATTCCTTAAAAACCAAAAATATTGTGACTTGACGTGATGTGTGTCTCCAGAAAAAGACCTCTCCATTTTATGTGTGAAGTCACCCAAGCAGGGGAAGTAGAAATAAAGATTTCCCTCATGACTCAGTGAGGTGCTGCACTCTCATCCTAGGGGTCAGATTACACCAGACTTCATCAGCAAGCATCCTTCACGTAGAGTTGGATTCGTGTCTCTGCAAGTCAGGCTCTAATGAATAAGCCTAAAGGAGATGTTTTTAAAATGCTTTTTATCTTTTACAAAATGTAAAGAGATAGATTGCTTTCTAATAATGTTTCCTTATTACTTCAAGCACTATAAGTAAAGAAGGAGCCCACCTTTTAAAAGCCTTTCCCTGTGTCTCCCCATACCCAGAAGTAACTGGCACACGGCAGTATTTGTGCCACTCTCCAACCTGATACCCACCCCCGGGGCCAGGAGACTCCTGCCTGGCTGGAGATGCCGAGAGCCTTGCAGGGGTCTCAGATGTACGTGCCTCTGAGTCAGCCTGGACTGTGAGCTATAACACCACAGCACTCTACTGAAGATGACAGAATGAGACTCTATCTCAAAAAAAAAAAAATAGACAAAATTAATTTACCTGAGCTTACTTGAGCACCAGAGGATTCATGAATCAGGCAGCACTCAGAAACAAGAGAGATACTGAGAACTGCACCACCACTGACCTGGATCTAGTAAATCATTCCATTAAATTTCTAAATCATTCATAAACAGGCAAGAACTTTCATAATCTGGTCATTTTTCTTACCTTTCAAGATTAATTTTTCAATGCTGGTCTCTTGCTGGTTCCTTACAATCTATCCTTACTATGATGCAGTCAGTTCTTCAAATGGGTCATTCACTCATTCACTTCATTCACTGTCTTACTCATCTGCCCAGTGGCAATCCCACCCATCCAAACACCAACTCACCCACCTGCCCACCCATTCATCTACACACCAGTTTACCCACCTGCCTACCCATTCATCCACATACCACCCACCCATTCATTCACATTGCTCCATCCACTCATCTGTTCCTTCACACACTCACCTACCCATTGATCCACACATCCTCCCACCCAGTCATTCTGGTTGCTCCACCCACCCATTTGTTCATTCACACTCACCCACCCATCCATGCATTCATTCATGCATTCATCCACCCACCCATCTGTTCATCCACCCAACACCCACCCCCACATCCATCCATAACTCACTTTCCTGATTTCTTTCCACTAACCCTGTATCCTTTAATAAAAAGGCTAATATAATAGCAATATTGCTGGACAGCAGTTTATACCTGTACATTACACAAAGCAGAGCCTTATAACAGTATACATGCCCATTGATACCAGTTCTACTGATAGAAATTTATCCTATGGAAATAAAAGTCCAAAACTTTTATGTACGAGTATGTTGATTGCACTATTGCTTACCATAGACATAGA
>CAUYQV010153959.1:0-28724 GCA_963574575.1 Galagoides demidoff | reverse complement strand
TTTTTTTTTTTTTTTTTTGAGACAGAGCCTCAAGCTATCTCCCTGGGTAGAGTGCCATGGCATCACAGCTCATAGCAACCTCCAAGTCCTGGGCTCAAGCGAGTCTCCTGCCTCAGCCTCCCAAGTAGCTGGGACCACAGGCACCCGCCACAATGCCCGGCCATTTTTTGGTTGCAGCCATCATTGTTGTTTGGTGGGCCCGGGCTGGGGATTCGAACCTGCCACCTTAGGTGTACGTGGCTGGCGCCTTAGCCAATTGAGCCACAGGCACCGAGCCATAGTTTCTTATTTGTAAAACATGAAAGGAAACTTTCTCATCTGGCAAGACGGTCAGGAGGATTAAATAAGACAATGCAAGGACAGCACCCAGGGCAATGTCCTCACACAGGGCCCGGGGATAGAGTAATGAATGAAGTAACCGGATGAGCACGGTGGAGGGAGGCCTGCTCACTCACGTTTACTACAGCACTAGGCACAACAGCAAAGATATGTGTTCCACCTAAATGTCCATCAACAGATGAATGGACAAAGAAAATGTGCTATGTACACACACAGGAATACTATTTGGCCATAAAAAGTAATGAAACTTGTCATTTGCTGCAACATAGGTGGAAGTGGAGGTCATTGCCGTAAGTGAAACAAGTCTGGCACAGAACAAATATCACATGTTCTCTGTCGTACGTGGCAGCTAAGTAAGATGCTTTCACAGAGGGAGAATGATAGTTACCAGAGGTGGGGAAGGAGGTGTGCATGTCACAGGGGAAGGTAAAGAGAGGTTGGGTCATGGTACAATCATAGAGTTAGACAGAAGGAACATATTCTAAGGTTCAATAGCAGAATCGTGTAACTACAGTTAACAACAATGTATTATGTATTTCCAAACAGCTAGAAAAGAGGACTTTAAATGTTCCCAACACTAAATGAAATGCTAAATGCCCAACGTGGTGGGTACCCCAAATATCCTGACTTGATCTTTACACATGTTAACAAATATCACGTGTACCCATCAATATGTACAATTATTATGCATCAATAAAAAGGACAGGTATCCTTTCCATTTCTAATAACTATGTCTTCTAGTGAATGTAAATATAGGAAAAAATAAAGGCCTATTTCTTAAGGGAAATGTCTACATATGTAAACTATAGTAGAACCTCCATGGCTGACGACTTACCTACATTGACCACCTCCAGTTGACCTAATTTTCATAGACCAGATACACACCCCAGGTATCTATCAATACAGCAGGCCTAGTTCCATATGTTGACCAACTCTGTCTGTTGACCAATTTGTTGCAGTTCCTTGAGTGGTCAACTTACAGAGGTTCTACTGTATTTGGAAAATGGCTTTCACAGAGACTTAATCTCTCAATAAGCAACATTACTGAGCAGTAAAGCACCTTCATCAAATAAAAATGTGATTTGAGCTTAGGTATAAAATAACTTGATAATGCTAAAATATTAGAAAATGTGTTGAAGATGACAGAAGTCTAGTCTGTAACAACTATTGTTTTCCTTGCAAATCAAAATATTTCCTTTACTTGAGAAATTGAACCACTTTTTTTTTAGTCCTTTCAAATGGTCATATTTGTTTCCAAATGGATCTCAAAAAAAAAAAATCTGTCCAAAAGATATAAGCACACACACACACATACGGGGTGTCCATAAAGCTCCATACACACACACACACACACACACATATATAGTACACAGTGAAATCTATTTCCTATTAAAAGAAAGAAAGGAATCTAAGAATCTTAAGAATATAGTCTTAATTGTATACCCAAAATGGGATATAGTCTTAAGAACAGAAAGAGCTGACCTTAATAGATTTGTTGTTAGTAGTAATATTGGTAACATAATTCTGAAATTATTTTATAGAGTGTAAGATTGAGCACACGAATAAACATACAGATTTCCTAAGTGTACAATTGATTGAATATTTACAAACTGACCACATCTACACAGCATTTCCTATACCCTAAGAGCTCCTGCCTCATGCTTCCCTTCTGGTCACTTCTCTCCCAAAGGGTAACCACATGTCTAATGTCACATAGTAGGGTAGCCTGTTTTTGTACTTTGCATAAACGGAATCATATACTCTCATAACTAGCTGCTTTTGCTTAATCTTATTTTCCTAAGATTCATGCATATTCTTGCATGTAGTGGCAGTTTGTTCATTCTCAGTGCTATAGATTCCACTGTGTGATGTATCACAATTTCTTCAGCCATTCTACTGATGAGTATTTGGGTAGTTTCCAGTCTTTCCCTGTAGCAAATACAGTGCTGCTATGAACAGTCTAATAGACTGCACCATATGAAATGCCGATAGTGGCTACAAAAAAATAGCAATTTGGGGTGGCACCTGTGGCTCAAAGAGTAAGGCGCCAGTCCCATATACCGGAAGTGGCAGGTTCAAACCCAGCTCCGGCCAAATAAATAAATAAATAAAAATTAAAAAAAAAAAACCCCACTATGATAGTTAGCATAGAACCAAATGATCCCCTGTCACTCAGAGCAAAGAATATATATTAAAAAAAAAATAGCAATTTGACAATTCAAATTAAAACATTAGCTTTTGATGAACTTGATATATATACAGTTTTACTGGTTGTAAAAATTAGCAGCGGAATTCTGATACCCAAGAGTACCAGGGTAGAACTGTACCTAACACTTTTCAAAGGTGGTTATACCAGTTTATAAGCCCACTGGTTTCTTTACATCCTGTGTGTACTCCATTTCAGCCGTTCTTGAAGGTGTATGGCAGTATACTATTGTGGTGTTCACTTGCACTGCATCACGTGGAGATCCTCTTTTGTAAAACATCTGTCAAGCTTTTTGTTCACCGAGTAACTTGTAATAGGAGTGTCCAATCTGCAGCCCATGGGGTGGACACAATTTTTTGAAGCCTATTTTGCTTATCTGTGGTGTTGGATATCATGAAAATTATCCAAGAACCTTTCTTTTTGCTCATCAGCCTTGGTTAGTGTTTATTTAACATGTGGCCTAAGACAACTCTTCTTTTACCAATGTGCAGGAGAAATTTAAAAAAAGGTCGGACACCCCTGAAAATGTAGGTTTTTATGTATTGTTAAGAAGAATCTTTGGTTAAATACATGGTACATGTATTGAGAGTTCTCTCTTCTCACTCTGTGGCTTAATACATGGTATACGTGTTGAGAGTTATCTCTTCTCATTCTGTGGTTTGCCTTTTCTCTCTCAATGTTTTCTGGTGCACAAGAGCTCTTAACTTAAATACAGTGCAACCCATCAAGTTTCTCACTTATGAGCAGTGCTATCTGAGTCCTACTGAAAAATTTTTTGCCTACAGCAAGAAATTTCCTCTAAAAGATTTAATCTTTCACAGTTGAAATTTTTTGTATAGGGGATGAGTTCTATCCAAATTTCTTCCCATTAGATCTAAACAATCCAGAAACATTGTGAGAAAGACCATCCTTTCTCCACTGCACATGTGTATTATCATTGTAACGAATCAGGTAATTAACAGTATTTCTGATTTCTCTACTCGGTTCCACTGGTCAGAATAGTTTTTGGTCTAAAGTACTTTAGTATTACAATAGGTCTTCACATCAGGGAATGTAAATCCTCTGGTTTGATGAGCTTCCTCATAACTACAAAGCTATTCTTGATCTGAATCATGACTTCCTCCCTGGCTCTGCCTATTGAAAAGGGCTAGAAACAGTGATACCCAACTACCAATAAATATCCCTACCTTTCAGATTTCAGCTTATAAATACTATCCCTCATTAAAAGGAACCAGTAATTCTTAGAGTAAGGGATGATTACAAGAGTAGGCCTATGAAAGTATAAGGTGATCTTGAAATAGCTTGTGCCAGAAAGTAGGAAAGTACTCAAAAATGAAGGGGATGGGTCAAAGAACTCAAAAGCCACCCTGAAAGGGGGCTCAATGGGCAAATTTGGGGTAATTTTTGCATCAAAAATGATGACAGTAATGAATATTACTTCTCAAATTTTGATAAAAATGGATCTATGAGTCCATAGTGATGCTTCCCTTAGAAAAGAAGGTTCTTCCTTTCAGAATGATAGCTAATAAGTAGAGTGTGACTGTCGGAATTAGAAAATCATCATTTTGCAAGTACCTTTATACTTTACTTAGGCAAGAATTACTATTCCAACCATGGGTGAAAAAAGATTGGGAAACAGTCACACAGTCTCAAGGTACTACTCCACGTTTGCTTACTAATTTAAACTGTCATGCGCCTCCTGATACCATTCCCTGAAGACAAATGGCCTATGTAGCATTACCACTCAATGTTTAACTTGAAGTCATCACTAAGACCCAACTGGACAAATTGGGATCATTCTACAAAATAAACTGACCTGCACTCTTACCCGCCAAGTCATGAAAATTGTTTTTAAAAGTAGGGGACTGTGTTATATACCAGAAGAGGTTAAAGTACATGACAACAAAATGTGAAAGTGAATCCTGACAAGATCCCAGATTAAAAAAAAAAAAAAACTATAAAAGACATTATTGGGGAAAGTGAGGAAATGAGCATAGGGCAATCTCTTAAATAACATTACTATACAAGTATTAATTTTCTTGAGGATGATAACTATATTGTAGTATGCAAGAGAATGTATTTTTTCTTAGAAGATGCATGCTGACATATTTGGACATGCCTACAACTTACTTATATATGGTTCTCCAAGTCAATAAATTGCTCTAACTCCAGGAGTTATTAAAAAGATTACATAAAGAACCTACCTTGCTTTAGGAAATGAGAAGAGAAAAATGCCCATTTATATTTTTTCATATAAAAGAGACAATTGACTTAAAGAATTAGTAAAAGTAGATATTTAGTCTTTAAATGTCAAATACTTTATTATGAAATAAACTGCCATAACAGGGTGATCTATTTTTAGGTTTTTGTTTTTTTTTTTTCCGAGACGGAGCCTCAAGCTATCCCTCTGGGTAGAGTGCCATGGCATCACAGCTCATAGCAACCTCCAACTCCTGGGCTCAAGCGAGTCTCCTGCCTCCGCCTCCCAAGTAGCTGGGACCACAGGCACCCGCCACAATGCCCAGCCCAGCTATTTTTTGGTTGCAGCCATCATTGTTGTTTGGCGGGCCCAGGCTGGGGATTCGAACCCGCCACCTTAGGTGTACGTGGCTGGCACCTTAGCCGATTGAGCCACAGGCACCGAGCCTAATTTTTACTTTTTGTCCTTTATTTTGAGTCATTTTGTTGTAATGTGTCGATGAGATTTTAGATAAAGGGGCAATCAGATTTGGCTCAGAATGTCTACAAGGTACAAGGTGACAGATGTAATTTAAAGTGCTGAGATGTGGTACGCAGAGTTCTTAGAATCTCCAAGATTCCTTGAATAGTACCTGGTAAATGGTAACTGGAATGAAGGAGTGAATGGAGTGATAGTCTTACTTTAGTCTGTTTTCTATATCCATCACAGAGCTTCTCTCTCTTTCTTTTTTAAACTTAATTTTTATTAAATCATATCTATATACATTTATGGGGTACAATTGTGGGATAAAACTCCACATCCTGTGTGCTCACTTTAAACTCCAGAAGCCAGAGGACAGACTTTTGTGGAACACAACTCTGCTGAAGACCCGGTATCTTGCCTTGGTCAACATAGAACAGGGCCTGAAGGTTTGGGCCTGAGAACCCATCTTCAGTGACTCTGGCTATGTGGCTGTTAAACTTGTGAGGAAAGGGTTAAATACCTTCCTGCAGAGACACAGCCGAGAGGTTGATGGGCGGTATGTGTTTATCAGAAAACTGCTTGGCCTCCAGGGTGCATAGAAATAGGAGCCATAAACCTGCTTTCTGTAATACAATGAGTACATAGTAAAACTTCAAGGCTTTACTCCCCCCTTGGTAGTCTCAAGTCTCTAGACATAGTCCTTTTTGCAGCTATCTTGAGATTTCAAACTTTGTGTCTTTTTAAAGGTTGAACTAACTTTAGAAAAGTAGTATGAATTCTTTGCTTGTTAATTAATAAAGTGTACATGACCAGCCAACTATAAAAGGTGGTCCTGAACAATAAAGCTTTGCTACTTGCCACCAAAGAGCGGGTAGTCTGTCTCTATCAGAATAATAATTCCAAGGACGAGCTTACACCTGTGGTGACGCTGCCTGTCCCTCAAGAAACCCTCACGCAACATACAATGTGATGATTTGATGTACAATGTGGAATGCTTAAACTAATTAACATAGCTGTCACTTAACTTACTTATTTTTATGGTAAGATCTTTATAATATACTCTTAGTTATTTTGAAATGTATGCTTGTATTGTGTACATTAGGTGAGATTGTACCACATAGCCTCTCTCCACTTACCCTCACCCTCCCTTCCCCTCTTCCTCCTCCTCCCTCTTCCTCCTCCTCCCTCTTTTTTTCTGGCCTATTTTTGTGTTTTATCATTTGTATGAATGTGTAAGTATTTATATATTGGTTTCATAATAGTATTGAGCACATTGGATACGTTTGTCCCCATTCTTGAGATACTTTACTAGGAAGAATATGTTCCAGCTCCATCCAGGTAAGGTATAAAGTCTCCCTCTTTTTATGGCTGCATAGTATTCCATGGTATACATATACCACAATTTCTTTATCCATTCGTGGTTTGATGGGCATTTAGGCTGCTTCCATGACTCAGCTATTAAGAATTGGGCTACAATAAACATTTTGTTGCAAAAGTCTTTTTTATAAGATGGTTTTTGTTCATCTGGGTAGATACCTAGTAATGATATTGCAGGATCTAATGGTAGGTCAACTTTTATAGTCCTTGAGAATTCTTTCCCAAAAGGCTGTATTAGCTTGCAGTCCCATCAGCAGTGTAGAGGTATTCCTTTCTCTCCACATTCATGCCAGCTGCAGTTTTGGGATTTTGTGATGTGGGCTAATCTTTCTCAATTGTTTATTTCCTCTTGGGGCATTTCCATGATGCTCTTGGACCAAGATACTATCTCAACTTTTGCTGAAAACTTTTCTCTGTTGCTGTCTGCTTATAAGCATAAGAGTCTTTGCTCCTAAACCCTATTCAGGATTTCCTATATCATTGCCCATACAGACACAGACCCTTTCTTCCACTTTTCTGGAAAGAGTATATGGTAACTTGTCAGTACAGATGATTTTATACAGAGGACAAAGAATAAAGAACCAAGCTTGGGGGTGGAAGGGGAGATAGAAATGGAAGTCTGATGTCCCTGGTGAAGCTCTATAGAAAACTGCAATTCAGGATAGGGGGACTGGAGGGGCAAACCATGAGAAATTGGCCACTTGAATAGATTTACAGAGATCCAAGGTGACAGACTGAACCCTAGAGTATGAGAATACAATTGTTAGCAAGAAATGTCATAAGTGGGAAGACGTGAGCTGGGCATTCATGTTAGCCAGAAACATGTATAAATAATAATATAAGCAAGTGAAGATATAGCCAATATTGCAGAGGGTCAAACAATGCACTTTATGTGATCACGCACTGCCTGCAGACTCCTGTTCCTGGTTCCCAGTTGAAATGGATACACTTCTGCCATCTATGTAGAAAGTGCACTAGAAAATGTATCATTTCTCTTTCTAGGTGAAATTTAAAGTCTTGTTTAGCATGAGTTCACTTCAATTTAACCTTGTACAGATCTTTCTTTTCTCATAGGCAGTAAGACTAGCACACCACCACCTCTTTCTTCTTTTTAATTAAATCACAGCTGTGTACATTAATGCAATCATGGGTTACAGTGTGCTGGTTTTATATACAAGTTGACATATTTTCACCAAACTGGTTAACATAGCCTTACACTGCTGTGTGTTAGACAACCCTGACACTGTATCTTATTCTCCCACTGTTTAGGAACATTTTAAGTGAAATTAGGTAAGCTATGTATACAGGAGATTTCTTAATTCCTATCGAATGAAAACTGCTCTACGCCCATCTATTTCTTCAAAATCCACTAAATAGTATATTCAGAAACATTATTATAATATGTTAGCTATTTCCCTACCTCTTCATTCTAGGATAGCTTTTCTAATGGTCTTGTATGTGACATTAAAAAAAAATGTATCTAGAATGCTCTTCCTTGTTTTTTGATTGCATTCTTCCCTTTTGGATCAAAACTCCCTTCTTGCTGAAAGCAATCCTTGTTTAATCCCATCAAAATTGCATCTCTAATTTGCCTTCTTTTTGTCTTTATGTTATATGTGTTATGTATCAGTGCTGGGCTAACTTACATGTGTTACTGAGTGTGCTGAAGACACAAACTATGCAAATGGCACTTTAAATAAGCTATTTCATATGTTTATTCTGTGATATCTGACACAGAATGCTACAGTAAAAAGACAGCTGTTTTCGATCTAAAGTTATGTGAATGGAGTCTTCACTGTAACTGACTTCAGGGAAGTGGCTTACCCTCTCTGAGCCTTTGTGTTCTCACCTGCACAAAGGGCAAAGAGTGCCTGGGTTTTAAGAGTCCAGAGCCTTATCCAAATCCCGGTCCTCACTCTTAATAGCTGTGCTACTTGGACTAACTAATTTGTCTAATCCCCAATTTTTTTATCAGGTAAATTAGGAATTATAAGAACACCCTCCTCACAGTAATTGTTGTGAGGTTTTAAAGAGATACTGCACATTAAAGCACAGCACATTTCTAACATTTATTAAGATTGCTACTATCTGTAGTAGGCGTCCTCAAACTACAGCCTGTGGGACACATGCAGCCCGCTGGGTACTTTTGCCGCTGCTGTCTGTTCTGCTTAGTAGCCGACTCGTCCCGGGGCCTGCAGTCCGGCCCTCTAATGGTCTGAGGGACAGTGAACTGGCCCCCTGTTTAAAAAGTTTGAGGACGCCTGATCTGTAGAGTTGGGTAATAACTGCCTGAAAGTGTTTTTAGAGTAAAAAAGTATGGTAGGATATAGGATAACTAAGCTACAAAGTTTGCATGCTCTTTTTAAGTTGATCCCTCCCTCCGATCCCTAACACACACATAAACACACACACACACACACACACACACAAACACGTTGCTTTTAAACTGCAGCACAACAAAAGTGACTCCACAGTGGATTTTACCTCTGCAGTGAATTCTATCATGGAATAGCCTATGAACATAGCAGGAGCCTTCCTTTCTTTGTTCTCACAGTAAAAACGTAAGTTGTTTTTGATCATTAGTGTGCACTTGTTGAAATCCAAGGCGGGAGGTTCTATTTTCATATTTCTTGCTTTTTAATATATATGTTTTTGCTTTCAACTCCAAACCTTCATATAAAATAGTAGTATTCATGGCATATGACCAGTAGGTGGATTCACACCAGCCTTATAATTATCTCCCCAGATTTCTTAAACTGGTACAGGGATTGTTCATAAGAAACTCTGGAGTCAGGTGTGCCCAGCAGTCTGGCACTGGAGACCTGCTCCTTGGTAGCAGGGAAGTCCTCGTATGGCCCCGCCTCTAGAGGCTGGAGAGGGACCTGTGGCCAGACATCTTATTGTCTTAGAAGCTAAACACTTCATTTTTGGAGATGTGATCATAAACAACCCTTCTGATCAGTTTGAACATACTGTATCATTTTTCTAAAAGCTGATGAAATGGGAGAAGTCAGAATCCCTGTTATGGTCAAATAGTGGCTGTGCATTTTTGCACTGTGTGCAGAGGAACCAGTAGCATCTCCCCAGTTTAAGTGCTTGGTTTTATAACTGAAGGACGGTGCTTCAAATATGCATCATTTCTGCTGAAACACTCTACAATCAAATTAAAAGTAGACATTATTATGTCATCCCCCAAAACTTCAAACCAATGAAATCTTGTGCATTCTACTATTCAAACAATTCTTCACCATTAATTTTAATGCAAAATGTAAAAATAGGATTTATAAAACTATTTGTTGCCTTTAAAAACCATAGCCTGGAAGAGTATTACCAAGTTTCCTGTGTGAACCTATCAGATCACAAGGGGGGTTTCTAGTATTGCTGGAGGAATCTAAGTCAAACAAGCTAAACTTTGTTGACCCTGCCCAGGTCTGGCCTGCCTGTTACACACATGCATTTATAATTAGATAGCATATGTGAAACCATAGGCCACAGGCCTTAATCATTTATGTGCCATTTACATTTTCCAACTGCAACCAGGATGCTAGCTAATAAGCTTGGCTTAGTTGATACCTATAACAGAAGATGAATGTTATTAATTAAACAGGCACCATAGCACAATCATTAATAATTCTTAACTCTGTGCATTTCCATGTCAGACAAATCTGTGCCCAAGATCCCCACTGATAATGATGCTACCTTGCATAAGTTGCTCACCCTCTCTGAGCTTTAAATATCTTCACCTATATACTGAGAAAAATAATAATTTTGTGTGGGAAAAAAAAAACTATTACAAGCTCGGCGCCTGTGGTTCAAGTGGCTAAGGCGCCAGCCACATACACCTAAGGTGGCGGGTTCAAATCCAGCCTAGGCCCTCCAAAAACAACAATGACGGCTGCAACCAAAAAATAGCCGGGCGTTGTGGTGGGCGCCTGTGGTCCCAGCTACTTGGGAGTCTGAGGCAGGAGACTCGCTTGAGCCCAGGAGTTGGAGGTTGCTGTGAGCTGTGATGCCACCTACCCAGGGGAACAGCTTAAGGCTCTGTCTCAAAAAAAAAAAAAAAAAAAAAAAACTATTACAGAGTAAATTCTCAGTAAATATTCATTGTTATTTTTGTTCATTATAGTAGAATTTAGAGCCAAGAAAATTCTGTTATACTAAAATCACATTAAGAAACTATGGCATTGTAAAAAAAATTATTTACAAAATAAAATAGGTCTAGATATCCCAATTCCCAGGGATATTGGAAATTTAAATTTCTTAGCCAAAAGGGGAAATAGGAATAGGTATATATAATAAAAGTTAAGTTCTGAATCTTATTTGAAAATATTAGTATTAATATATATTTTTGTTATGTTTCAGGCTTATGAGGAATAATAGACTTTTTGACTCTGTACATTGAAAAGGTTTAGAAAGAGTTATCAGCTCACTGGAAATGAGCAACCTTAGTGCATACGTTGTAGTTTCCAAATACTGTTTCCCTCTAAAATGAACCAGATGTCACTGAAGCCTGGCATAGGAAATGCACAAGGTGAGGGTGGATTATTTGTAATGTTCAGGATGCACAGAGGCTGTCAGAGGCTGTGATTGCCTTAAAAGGGGCTTCTGAGCCCTGGGGAGGATTCCACAGGTCAACAAGGGCACGACGCGACCACCAATAAGCATAATAAACCTAAAACCATAAAAGTACATCAAATGTATTAAAACACATAGGATCACCATAATAAATAAAAAGAGATGGAATTAGTTAATAACGATTTCACTTATTATTTTAAGACAGCCAAATAAGGTAAAAAATGCCATTTTTTTCTTGAGTTTTTATAACTGTTTTCATTGGGAAAGAAAAAACAGATGAGGAGATTTTTCTTTTCATAGAAATATGCTAGCTAATAAAGAAATATGGAATGATAAATTTGAAATATGACCATTTTACAAGTCTAATGAATGAATGGGTCTAGGCATTTATCAGCAACTGCTGATATCACAAAAAAGAAACAACTGGACGTGTGTACAGGCTGATGAAGGGACACAGCACCACCCGTGAAGAGTCCTTGACAAAAAGAAAAAGCGAGAGAGAAAGAGAAAGAGAGAGAGGAAGAAAGAGAGAGGGGAAGGAAATAAATAAATAAATAAAACTTGAATAAGTAAACCTAATCCAATTTACAGGGAATGTTGAATACAGAGAATGAAAGACTATTTTTTTTGTTATACACATATATATAGATCATGAATATATGTATGCCTTTGTGGGATTCAATGTGTTGATTATTTGTACAAATTGGAGTGCTGACATCCTACTAATTCACATAGCTTTCACCTCATTTACTTAATCACAGTGTTAAGACATTTGTGTTCAGTACGAGATAGATTGTTCAAGAGAGGGAGGGTTAATGGTGGGACCACACCTATGGAGCATATTACAAAAGGCTATTGTTAAAAACCACCACAGGGAGGTATTAAGCAAAATTCTAGTGTAGAAAACTGTACATGACAAACAACCTGGTTTTTTCAATCAATCACAGAAGGAGAAAAACAGAGAGAGAAAGAAAGAAAGAGAGAGAGAGAGAGAGAGAGAGAGGACATCTATAGTCTGACTAGTTACAGTAACCAAATAAATACATGTGCTTTATTTGGATTCTGATTTTTTTTTTTATTAAAGCATAGCTGTGTACATTAATGCAATCATAGGGTACAATGTGCTGGTTTTATATACAATTTGAAATGTTTTCATCAAACTGGTTAATATAGCCTTCACAGCATTTTCTTAGTTATTGTGTTAAGACATTTATATTCTACACCTAATAAATTTCACGTGTACCCTTGTAAGATGCACTGATTTTAACCGTAAATTGTAAAACAGAATGGCATAAGTGAAACAATCAGGAATTGTCTCATGACATCGGGTAGCCACTAGATCATATGAAATGGGTTTATATTTTAAAATGTGACAGTGGTGTTGCAGTTATTTTACAAAAATTTACCTTTTGAAATATATGTCAGCACAGTGATGGATAAAGTGATAAAAATTTAAAAGTCTATAGAAAGGTATTTGGGATTTGTGTTACTTTTTCACTTAAATTTGTTTTTAGAATAATATATTGTCTTACTAAGCTTTTTAAAAATATGATAATTGCCTTCAGATCATGTGCCTAAAATTAAAACAATGATTTGACATCTCTTCCTTAAATGTTCCTCAGATACGCTCTGGGCTCCCGAAGGGTGCAGATGGTGGCTTGATAGCTCTATAGTCAAAGAGTCTAGAAGAGTGCTGTTCCATAGTAGGTGCTAAAGAAATATTTATTTGAACTGGTATTGAATTTAAATGTCTATTAATATTATTACCATAGACTTTAAAGATTTTTTCCAGATGAATGAAATACCCACTGATCTTTTTTTTTAAATTTATTTCTTATAGCATAATTTCTAAAAACAGAGTATGAACGTAATACCCACTGATCTTTCCCACTCATTTGATCACAGGACAGGAAGCTGTATAAGAGTATCCATCATCATCATTTATTTCTATCTAGTTACTTCTTCAATAAAGAAGATTTCCCTGAAATTCTCTTTTTGCAATAATCACAAAACAGCAACCCAGGACCCACTACCCAAGTATCCACAGGGAAAAACATTGCTTAATTTAAATTGAACAGGTCATGGTTTCATTACATACATGATTCTTGGGTTAATGAATAAATAATATATTTTATTTTCCCTTTTTTTTTTTTTTTTTTTTTGCAGTTTTTGGCCGGGGCTGGGTTTGAACCCACCACTTCTGGCATATGGGGGCCAGTGCCCTACTCCTTTGAGCCACAGGCACTGCCACATTTTCCTTTTTTTTTTTTAATTTTGGCTAATACTTAGTAGAAATGTTATCTTAACCTATCATTCCCATTAAGACCCTCCTAAGCTGCTGGAGAGATGTAGCTCAGTACTAAATTTGTGAACACATCCCGTGTAGTTTGATCTGGCTACAGACCACCTTTAAACATCATAGAAGTAGGAAAACCTTCTTTTCTTATATACTTGTGAAATAAACCATGACATTTTTCATTGCAGATCGTACAAAATTTAAAAGCTCTTGGTTGGCTCCTTTTTTAGAAGTCAATTGGTTGTTTATTTGGTGTGATCATGCAAAAAATAAAACCAAACATATAATATTTGCTATAAAAATTTATTTCAATCATGTGGTTGGATCATACTTAATTTCATATTGTCTATTTTTAAAGATAAGAGAATAAAAGGAAAAAGAAAACTCCTCAAATATTTCCTATGTTCCAAGTCCTTTGTACGTTACCTTTTAGCTCTTGTGGCAGCCAGGAGTGGTAGATGGCATTTTATCCTTTGGATAGAGGAAATAGTGGTGATGGAGGCATGTGTTTTGGTGAAGATAATAGACTTACTCAACTTAGCACAAAGTGGTAAGGTACGATGATTTGCCTGACTCAGAATATGCTCTTACTCCTTACAGTAACCTATGTCACTTAACACAGGGAGATTAGATTATTATTCTAATTTAGTGGACAGCCAAAAGGATCTGTTAATAGAGCCTTTCACACCAAATTAGACATCTAGAACCCGGGAAGACTTGGGTTGTATTTCAAAGAAAACTTCCCCCAAAGAAGATTAAGGTTGTTCTAAATTCATATAATTGATAGCCATAGTAGACCTAGACATCATAGTTTGAAGTATTTTTTAATATTATAAATGCAAACAAGATAGAAAAAAATGTATATAATGTCCTTCATGATAGGCGAGAAAGTAGATTTGTGAATCTTTCAATGTCAACTGTGCCACAAATGCATTGGAAATATCTAAAAGACAGGCCAATATCGAAAAGCCCATGTTCTCTAAAAAACATCTGACTACGGATTCAGAGCGTAGTCAATGTTATTTTTTGAACACAATTGTCTAACTAACCATGTCATTGTTTGTTAGTGTAACTAACTTCTGCTTTGCCTTGCTACAGATTTTGTTGCCTTGCAACAGATTTTGGAGTGCATTTATTAAATTCTACAGTACTCTATGGCAGATAAAACAGCTTGCGGTGTTATCTTCCTCAGGCAAGGTTGATTGTTACCAAGATGTCTCTGTGTTAAATTCCTTTCATGCTAGATAGTTCTCTGGTTTATCTAAAAGTTTTATCTACATTTATTTTTGTTCTTTGTCCATTTCTCCATGGTGCCATTATGAAATGCGGTATGATTACAATATATTTTCCGTTCTGGTATTTCCACACAAAGAAATGCCCCGGTTTCTTTTTAACAGGTGCTAAACAGGAACATTGTTAGTTGTTGAATGTCTCAGCTTGAGCAAGAAAACATAGTTCAGAGTGCAATAAAAGCAATATTCTTAATTTAAATTTGGTGTCCCTGGGGCTATGTGCTGTTGACAGCAGTTCTAGATACAACTTTAAAGGCTGTGTGTCTTTTTTATTTATTTATTTATTTTTAAAGCATTGCTCCTTTG
Source organism: Galagoides demidoff (assembly GCA_963574575.1). Lineage (NCBI taxonomy): Eukaryota > Metazoa > Chordata > Mammalia > Primates > Galagidae > Galagoides > Galagoides demidoff. The sequence goes on along the minus strand of CAUYQV010153959.1, from coordinate 13,671 downwards.
GTATAATCCAAAGATTTGATCATCCTGAACGAAACAATCCTATATCATGGTTCAAATAAGATAAGGCATGCTGTGAAAAGTTTCACAGTGAATAATTTATAATCTCAAGTGTCTGTTTCATCTTTAGAAGAGCTTCTATATCTTAATCTGGGGATTGACCTGAGGTTCATATAGAATTGTAAAAGAATTCCATACCAAGTTGTCAAAGAAAACAACGTTTTAGAGCTGGAGAAAAAAAAAACAAATCAGTCCTGAGGGTCACTTACCTAATTTTAAATAAGCATTAATTACTTTTTTTTTATATAAAAGGGGTTAACCACTTAAAAGTATGGACTTGTTTTTAATCTGTAATTCAGATTAAAAATGCAATTATCTGCATAAATTGATGTCTTCTTTTAAAAATACCTTTCTTTACGGAATGAATGATACCATCTACTCCCACACCATAATTACCTTGCCGTGTCAGTGCTAGCAGGACAACATTTGAGGGACACCACCTTCTAAGATTTCTCTAGTGATTCTGACCACTTGACTCGCTTGAAAGATGGAGGTATTAATATCTCTGTCTATAATTTGGAGCTCTGGACAAATTTGCTGTCAAAAGTGTTGCCAGAAAACCTGGTACTGCTCATCTTCACTTGGGCAGCAAAGCAAATCTTTTATTTGAAACAGCTTGTACCAGAATTCCTCTTACAATTAATTAAGGGCATAACGTTGACTAGTTTTTGTAATTGTGGAAACAATACTGCTGAAACTATGATCAGAAGAAAGCCCTAACAGAGATGGTTAAAATCCTCTGTGTAAGATTTCACAGGATTTTACAGGCATTCAATTGTCCAGTCTCCTTCATCTTCTCTTCCATCTGGGAAGTTCCTCAGTCTTTCACTTTTTCATGACCTTAACGTAGTTGATGAATTAATTATACATAGGCTGTCTCTCAACTTGGATTTGTTCCATTGTTCTTTTTTTTTTTTTTTTTAAATTGAGACAGAGTCTCACTTTCTCATCCTCGAGCACCATGGCATCACAGCTCACAGCAACCTCAAACCCTTGGGCTCAAGAGATTCTGTTGCCTCAGCCTCTTCAGTAGCTGAGACAATAGGTACCTGCCACAACACCCAGGTATTTTTTATTTTATTTTTTTTTTTGTTTAGCAGGCCAGGGTCCAGTTTGAACCTACCAGCCCCAGAGCAGGTGGCTGGCACCCTAACATGAGCTATGGGCATCCAGCCTATTCCATTTGTTCTTCAGGATAAATTCCCATTGTGCACTCTTGACAAAAATGTAAGAGCAGTGGTAGTATATATATCCTCTGTGCATCCTATCAAGAGGTATGTGATATCCATTTGACTAATTTTTAGTGCTGTTAAATTTCTTTATTTGGTTAAGGTGCTGTCTACTAGGTTTCTCCTTTCTACAGTCTTGATTTCTTCATTTGTAGCTGCTGAGTATCTTAAAGGGAAATAATTCAAGATTATGCAGATAATCTTGTTTCACACCTTTCTTACCATTTATTTTGGCAACATCTGTGATCCTTGTCTGCAGCAATTATGCCTCTGTTGTTTTTCTTAGATACACCGTCTTGTACTTTGCAGTGAGATCATAAATGTGTTCCTGATAGATTGCATGAAGGGTGTGAGAAAGACAAAACTCAAAACCATCCTAAGATCTATGTTTTGAAAAAATAATAGAAGGCTTGAATTATTATTTAGCAAGATAGGAGAGAATGAAGAGTAGGCCTGGTTTGAAGGTATAGTTTACTAATAGACTTTTAGTTATGTTAACTTGGAGATAGTATCCAAGTTGAGATGTCAACTAGACATTGACAAATGAGCCTGGCGTTCAGACAGAGGAATGAGAGATGCATATAAATTCAGATTCATGGGTAAGCACAGATGTTTAAAGACCCCTCAGACGAGTTTGATATCCCAAGGGAGGTAAACAGAAAAAGAGGAAATCCAGTGCCTGAGCCCTGAACTACTCCAAGGCTTAGAGACCAAGGATTTTGTGAAATCAGAGAGTGAGAATAAGAAACAGTCACAAGAATTTAAGTCCCTGGCAAAGAAAGCTTGATAAGAGTGTTGGAATTCAAGAAAACTCAGATGGAAGTTTTGAGCCCTAGCTCATAGACATGGTGACCTTATTGGACCTCTCTGCCCTGTAAAACGGGAATTCATAGTAAGCATTTCTTTCCACATAAACCATTTGAATTCAGCACCATTGGGAGGAATGCAAATTGCTGTGCTAGTGATCCCGCCTGAAAGGCAGGGTTATATGAACGTGTCAAAGTAGCAGTGGTAAAAGCCCCAAATGCCAGAGAAATGCCAATTTCCCAGAATGTAGACCATGTTTTTACTTTTTTTTTTTCTATTAGAATACTCAAAAAGATGTAATGTACTCAAGAAACAGAATATAACTTGCTGTCAAGTTGGAATAAGATAGATAAGTTCTCACGGATTTGATTATTATACCAATTTCTCAGATTTAAATGACAGGGACAGGGAAGATCTAGGCTTATTATTTCATAGAAAATAGGAGCCTTTCTAAGTCAAAAATGTCACAGAAATAAGGACGCGTTGCTAATTCTACCAAAGTTTGTTGTCATTATTTTAGCATTAATTCAAAAGTTTTCAATTTATGATTCTTAGGGGTAAAAAGGAACGGCTGATTTATTTAACATGGGTGATTTAATCAATCTAAAAATTATTCAACTCTGACAATTAAAATAATTTTAAACTCCATTTTTGTTTTGTTATTTTAATTCATATTCAAGATCTTGTTACGCTTCAGTCTAAAGAAGATGAGATACTAGGTTTTGGTATAAATCAAGCTTCTGAATTAAGTATACAATATGAAAAAAAAAACAACTCTTCTGTTTGGGGATCAATATTCTTGTTTCAGGCAGAGGGCTAAGTTAAAACTATCCTGGGGAAATCATAACTGAATAAATAAGACAGATAAAATCATTGTGTTTTTGTTCACCACACACCCTCAACCTTAAACTGCTCAAATTTTCTCCTGATTGCCCCAAGGAATCCTAGAGACATGGCCAGTATTAGTTTACCGTATTATAAAACTGGAAATAAATATTTTTTACTGCTTTATATTTCCTTAGGGCATTATACCTATTCAATTCCACATTTTAAAATACACACTGTTGTGTGGACTTTAGCATGAAATTGTTTTCTCCTAATGTACTTTGATATGCAGAGTGTCCCCAAATTGCCCCTTACAGTCACCATACACAGAGAAAATGGGCAATTGTAGCTAAACGCGCCTTTATTTACAAAATATTTATTGCAAATTTTTAGCAAGTGGCGCTCAACACATGGAGAGTAGTTTGTAAATTTTTGTAATGAATATTTTATCAAAAAAGGCCCTGTGGGGAGTGGAAAATTGCAGTAGGAACACATCTGGGGCCATCTTGTACTTTTACCCACATATATTCTCTAATTACTTACTTTTTTAAAAAGTAGTATGTTAGACACCTTGGTGGGAAGATAGAACTCTCATTGGATGTATTTGTACAACATTTTTTATCCAAATATCCTCTCTTCAGACTACTAAACTGATTCTACAATGGGTAGGTAAATGGGATGAATTTGGGCTCTGAGGGCTCTGAGGAATTAATGAGGACAGAACATCCTTCTAAAGATAGTTCAAACTGGGACAAATCAGGAGAGGGAATTACAAGGCAGTGTTTTTTAGAATAAAATTAAGGTCACATGCAAGGTGCCTTGAAAACTGTAAAAGGTAATGTCAGTTCTTTAAGACTCAGTTTTCTAATGTCTGGCACCTGTTATGCAGTTATAAATACTTGCTGATGAATAAACAAGTTGATGAATAAATACAATTACACTTACCCCGAGGCATAATAGAGGAAGCCTTCCTGGTCTCTAAAGGGAGCTGTGATACTGGCTATTTCCCTTTCCTCCCTGCTTTCTTTTTTTTTTTTTTGAGACAGAGCCTCAAGCTATCACCCTGGGTACTGGGTAGAGTGCCATGGCATCACAGCTCATAGCAACCTCCAACTCCTGGGCTCAAGTGAGTCTCCTGCCTCCGCCTCCCAAGTAGCTGGGACCACAGGCGCCCGCCACAACGCCCGGCAATTTTTTGGTTGCAGCCATCATTGTTGTTTGGCGGGCCGGGCTGGGGATTCCAACCCGCCACCTTAGGTGTACGTGGCTGGCGCCTTAGCCGATTGAGCCACAGGCGCCGAGCCGAAGAGTCTCTCTTGAAAAAAGGAAAAAAAAAAAAACTTTCTGTATCCTATATTGCCACGAAGTGTGAAGGTAGTTACTTTCAGCATTGCAGGTAAAGTTACTTTCTGTAATTATTTACAGAAAACAAAAAACTTCTCATTTCTAGAGAGTGAAACCTGAAAGATGCTATCCTTTCAGATATACCTAGGATGTATGGCTAGAAGAATCTCTGTGGCAGTGACACCACAGCCTACTTGAAATAGTGCAATAACAGTTTACTTGACCTTTCTCAGTGTTGATGGGTGGGGTGAAATCACATGCTAATATTGCCATCTCAGGTTTTTACTCTGGAAATGTGCGATTCTTTGATTTTAAAAAGGAATACTTGTTAGCCTGCATGCAGTGAGTGATGCCTATAAATTTAGCATATGTTTTCCTCCCTTCTTGGGGAGGCCAAGAGTTTGAGCCAGCCTGGACAACATAGCAAGACCCTGTCTTTACAGAAAAAAAATTAGCTAAGTGTGGTGGCACACATGTCTTTATTCGTAATAGTGTAACTGCTCTCTGTTCTCAGTCAAGAGACTGAGGTGGGAAGATTGCTTGAGCTCAGGTGTTTGAGGCTACCATGAGCTATCATCATGCCTCTGGGCTCCTACTTGTGTGACAGAGTGAGACCGTGGCCCTTCATTTTATCTTATCTTATCCAGTCTAAGACAGAGTCTCACTCTCTCGCCCTATGGTAGAGTGCATTGTCATCATAGCTCATAGCAACTTCAAACTCTTGGGCTCAAGCAGTCCTCTTGTATCAGCTTTAAAATCTTCATAACATTGATGTTTCTTCTCATAAAGCTGATAGGGACATCCATCTACCCATCCAAAACTGGGTAGACCCAGTTTTCCAAAAGATTATCTTTAGTCTGTGTATATCATCAATTGAATAGGTATAAATATGAAGGTTTTTAAAAAGTAGATTGGCAAATATTGAACAGAGATATGTGGTTTGTAATTCTGTGAGTAAAAAAGAGTTGAATGTGTTGGTATGTGCCAATGAGTTAATATGATATCTAACCTATTTTATGGAAGTATTGTACCTATATTAGAATAAGTTAATAGTGTAACTGCTCTCTGTCTTCGTCAGAGATCTGCTTACTTTAGAAAACTTTGTTCTGAGAAGGACTTAGAAAACTGGAGGCCTTGTAGAGGAGGTAGCTGGGAGGGGGCTAAATCTGGGGACCATGTCGTATGGAGAATGGTTTTAACAATTGGATATATTTAGTCTAGAGAAGGGAAAAAGATGTATTGGATTTTTGAGGTCTTATAGTCTCTATTGTAGGCAGAAATTTATTTTGTGTTATTCCACAAGAGGTAGGTGTTAATTATAGGACCAAGTATTTAACTCCAAGTAAAGATTATTAGAGGTTTCCATAAATCTTTCCAAGTAGGGAGCCCCCATCTTTGCATCTGAAAGAAATGTCTGTGATCCAACTATGTGACTGCTCCAGGTAGGGTTTTTCAGTGGACAGGTTTGTTTTTTGTTTTTCACTCCCTCGATAAACTTTAGCATAGCACTTTCAAAGTATAATCTGCAACCAGCACTATTTCAAGTAGGCTGTGGTGTTAACTGCCACAGAGATCACTGCCCTACTGTCAGTGTCCCCATTGTCACCCAGGCTGGAATACAATGGTGAAAAGGGGCCTTGGCCTCCCCAAGTGCTAGGATTATAGGCATGACCCACTGCACCCAGGCTAATAATAATTCCTTTTTAAAATCAAAGAATCGCACATTTCCAGAGTAAAAAACTGAGATGGCAATATTAGCATGTAATTTCACCCCTTTAGACCCTTGCAGAGGATCCCTAAAGGTCAGAACTATTTTTGTATAATTTTAAGACATATTTGTCTTTTTCCACTTAGTTGATACTAGTATTGATGGTACCAAAGCAATGGTGGGTAAAACTGCTGGTTCCTAAGCAAGAAGAATCAAGGCAGTGGCACCAAATTACACTGATAATTGTTTTTCTTCAGAAAACACAACCTTAAATTTTACTTAAGAATGTCCTTGATAGAGAGTAAGAATTATTAATTTTATGAAATCTTGACCCTTTGGTACATGTCTATTTAATAGTCTATGAGTGAAAATAGGAAGTATACATAAAGTGTTTCTGTCACATATAGTGATTACCTCAAGGGAGAGCATTTGTGCAATTATCTGAGTTTTGTGTTGAACCATCCACTTTATTGATGGAACATCATTTGTATTTGAGACCCACTGATAACTATGGTTATTCAGACTTAGGTATTAGTTAGGTATTTTTTCTAAAATGAACAGTGAGCTTGGCAAGGAAAACTGACTTATTTGTTACTTACAATAACATTTGCAATTGCAGTTGAAAAGAATTTTGGAGGGGTGGCGCCTGTGACTCAAAGGAGTAAGGCACCAGCCCCATGTGCTGGAGGTGGTGGGTTCAAACCCAGCCCTGGCCAAAAACTCCAAAAAAAAAAAAAAAAAGAAAAAAAATCCAATTTATATGAGAATTAGTCACTATTTTCTTTTCTTTTCCTTTTCCTCACCCCCTCCCTCCTTCTCTCTCTGTCTGCTGTCCCTTTTCTCCACCCCTTACCGTGTCATTGTCATTAATTGTCCTCATATCAAAGTTGAATACATAGGATTCATGCTTCTCCATTCCCATGATGCTTGACTAAGAATAATGTGTATAGCTTTTTAACCTTTTTTATTCAATCTGTATGTTTATGTTTACATTTTTACCATGTAGGCATAACATAAAACCCTTTCTAGTCACAGGATCAGAAAGGGTTAAAATAATGGCCACTCTGGTGTGAAATGGTATCTGATGATTACTGATGTTGAAAACTTTTTCACATTTGTTGCCCATCTGATGTCTTCTTTTGAAAAATGTCTATTCTTGTCATTTGCTTACTTTTCAGTAAAGTTATTATTATTTTTTTTGCTTGTTGTTTGAGTTATTTGTACATTCTTGATATTAGGCTTTTGTCAGATGCATAGTTTGAAAATGTTTTTCTCTAATTCTGTAGGTTGTCTATTTACTTTGTTGATTATTTCTTTTGCTGTGCAGAAGGCTTTTAATTTAATAAAGTGCCTTTTGTCTATTTTTGTTTTGCTGCTTTTGAGATCTTAGTCATGAATTTCTTGTCTAAGCCAATACATATTTCCACATATTGGCCTCTCAACTATACTTTTTTTCTCTTTCATGTCTATGTTTTATGACAGGACAAAATGAGATCTAAATAGAAAGAATTTCTTCTTTAATAATTTACATTTAACTTTTTATTATAAAAATTTCAAACATAATCAAATATAGTGAAACTAATATAATAAATCTGATGAACTCATCACTCACTTTCAGCAATTATCAATTGATGACCCATTTATCCATCCTGCTTTCCTATGGATTATTTTGACACGCACACAAGAGAGAATAGCTCTTTTAGATTGTATAATATGCTATTGTAATCAAATTTTCAAAAGTAGTAACTGGGTTGTTACAAAAAAGTTTTAACAACCTACACAAATTCTAGACTGCTTAATTTCTGTAGTTATATCAGCAGCAGAAATACTCATAAATAAAGTTTATTATAAAATATTAAAATTGTGCTGGGGGTGGTGTATCTCACCTATAATCCTAGCCTTCTGGGAGGTAAATGTGGGCCAATTGCTTGAGCTCAGGAGATCAGCCTGAACAAGAGTAGGAGCCTGTCTCTACTAAAAATAGAGAAATTAGCTGGGTGTTGTGACAAGTGCTTGTGGTCCCAACTACTCAATAAATTGGAGCAAGAAGATCATTTGAGCCCAGGTGTTTGAGGTTGCTGTGAGCGGGGCTGACACCATGGCACTTTCAAGCCTATACTTCAGGTTCCAAAGAATCTTCATGTAGGCTTTCCTCATTTTGCTGTTCCTAAACACATGGGTGACCTGAAGAATATGGAATTTCTGTCATATAACCAAATACCAAAACTAATTTGTTCTATAGCAAAAAGAAAAAAAAAAGACCCAAGCCAACCAAAATAATCACAAAAAAGGGAAATTGTTACGAAGTACAGAGCACAAGGAAGAAAAACATACTTTTCATATCTCTGAAATGGGCTTGCATACTTGGGTCTCTGAAATCCCTGAAAATGAGCTCAATTTGCTTTGTGTGTCTCCACAAAGAAAGAAGCAAGAGATAGATGAAATCAAGGAAATACAGAAAGGAGGGAGGAATCCAAAAACGAAGACAATCATATCATTAACATTTTTATTTTTACTTACATTGAATAACACAGTTATATGTCTTTCTTTGTTTCCATAATTTTTGGACACAACACCAGAAGACGTCAAAACTATACAGCAAAGGAGAGCTCATGAACAGGAAAGGCAGAGATACCAGTGGAACCATGAAGACATGGTTCATTCTTCATTATAGCCAAAGGGAAAGGGGATAGGAAAAATGGATGACCTTTAAGCGGGGGTGGGGGGGTGGGGGGGGGACACAGAGTGACAAGTAATAAGTTAAATGTTCAAGTGGTTGGCCAGTCTCCAGAAACTGGACGTGGTTTCTTTCTGTAGTATCAAGGAGTTCCTGATAGAACAGCTCTGAAAAAAAAGTTGACGATTGTTAGCTACACTTGACTAATTTGGGTAAGGGCCAAATTAGTAAGAATGAAGTCAGCCAACCATAACTTCTGACTTCTAACCACACAATGCAATCTGTGAATCCAATGAATTCATTCTGTATATTCCTATTATAACTTTCCCACCTATTACAATCATGAAAACTTTTTCCAACATATTCAACATGGCTACAAAAAGAGAATTTTGATTTGTAGCTTATTGACTGACTAGTTTTCAGGTGATTTACTGGTCAGTGGCATAGATCTTATGTTGGATTCTACGGTAGTTTTTGTTTCCTTATAGTATGGCTTTCCCTTGTAGCTATGAAGACCAGTAATCTGCAATAGGACAATGGGATCACTCTCTGTAAACAGCCATCACCTCTGGGAAGAGTTTCCAGTCTTGGTATAGATGTCAGCTATACACTGTCATTTCTACATATAAAGATGATTGAAAGACCATATTCTTATTTGCTAACATGTAAATAAAGATACAGATTAATTTTCATTTCTTTGAATAAAATTTCTTCTCCTCTCCCAAAGAATTGCATCATTTGACTTACAAATATGAAGTGTGAAATAGGAACCTTTTGTTAAATATTAACATATTTCAACATGTAGATAAAACCAGCAACCCTTTCACTACCAATTAATTATAAAGCAGTTACAGTGTACATTGCTACATTACAAAGATACAGAATTGGAAATTTTCAGAAAACTTGGTGGGAACATATGAATCTAATCTCGATTTTATAATTCTTGATGAAATATTTTTTCCCCTGCTGTTAAGATGCAAACCTTTCAAGTTGGCTTTCAGGAGCAGTTTAAACACTTAAAAAAATAAGTATTTTTTTAATTATTAAATAATAGCTGTGTACATTAATGCAATCATGGGGTACAATGTGTTGGTTTTACATACAATCTGAAATGCTTTCACCAAAGTGGTCAACATAGCCTTCATGGCATTTTCTTAGTTATTGTGTTAAGACATTTATATTCTACACCTAGTAAATTTCATGTGTACCCTTGTAAGATGCACTATAGGTCTGAATTTTAATTTTTAAATAAGTCTTGAGGAAATTTAAGTACCCCAAACTATATGTGAAAATGGTGAAATTTTCATGTTTCTTCAAAAACCTTCTGAGATATTAAAGAGTCTTTAGAATTTTCTGCAGAATATTGTTAAGTTTATGTTATCTGTTGGGAAATGCTTAAGAAGTCCTAATTGCATTTAGGATTACCTGATGTGTGTGTGTGTGTGTGTGTGTGTGTGTGTGTGATATACATATTTTTTCCCCCTCCTGTGACTTGTTTCCCATTTTTCCATATTTCAATTCGTCTGGTTTTTGCCTCTTGGACTGCTTGTGGGTTTTTTCTTTTTTTCGCTTTTATTATTATTTTTAATTGACATAATTATTAAACATATTTATGGGATAGAGTGTGATATTTGAATACATGTATATGGTGTATAATGATCAAATCAGGACAATTAGCATATCCATCCCTGAAATATTTATCTTTTTGCGTATGTTGGGGACTTTCAAAATTTTCTTGTCTAGCTATTTGAAATATATAATAAATTATTGTTAATTACAGTCACCCTACAGCACCACAGAACACTAGAACTTGACCCTCCTATCTAGTTGTACCTTTGTATCTGTTAACCAACTTTTGCCTCTCTCCCTCTCCCCTCTGCTCTGTCCCAACTCTAACAACTATTCTACTCTGTACTTTTACGAAATCAACTTAGCTTCCACACGTGAATGCCAACATGCTTTCCTCATCTTTCTGTGCCCAACTTATTTCACTTTATGGGAGGTACTCCCAGCTCATCCATTTGACTAAATTTCCTGGGCTTTTCTTTGATGAGGAACTTTTTTATTACAGATTCAATCTCATTACACATACTTGGTCAGTCTATGTTTTCTGTTTCTTCTTGGCTCAATTTTCTTTGGATATGTCCAGGAATTTATTAATTTCTGCTAGCTTTTCTAATTTGTTTGGCAGATAATTGCTTCTAATAGTCCCTAATAATCCTTTATATTTCTGTGGTATGAATTATAATGTCTCCTTTTTTGTTTCTGATTTTGTTCGGGTCCTTTTTTCTGGGTTGGTCTATCTAGCTAATGGTTTGTCAGTTTTGTTTATCTTTTAAAAGAGCTTTTTGCTTTTAATTTTTTTTAGTATCTATTTCATTTAGTTCTCTTGTGATCTTGTGAGAGAATTGAGTCTCTTTCTTCTAATTTTTATTTGCCCTTATACAGCCAATTATGCTTCCTCAAGTCAAGGGATCTCAGAGACATGTTTTTCCTAATTATCACCTGCAACAAACATCTAAAATTACAGTCAAAGTTTATGTTCATTATTCACCTTACTATTACATATTACGTATAAAGGACCTCAAATAAAGTAAATATTGAAAATCTGCCATTGGATATTACACTGTGATCTCTTGGAGTCTGTGGCAGTTTGCATGGCTGCAAACTCTTTGACCCTTCTCTTAAAATCTGGTGAGGTTGTGACTGCTTCAACCAATAACATACAGTGGAAATAACTCTTCCAAAGCTGTCCAATGCATGTGAGCAGCCACATGCATTCCTCATCTTTCTGTCTAGAAATTAGTCAGACAGACTAATTTGGCCTTAGTCACTGGAATATTTCCTGTTATGGTCTTAACCCATCATAAGGGTCATAAGTGAAAGTCCCCCCTGAAAAAAATGGTTTAACAAGAGAAAGCATAAAAAATTATTTACTTGCAATTTCACATGATACTGGAGACTTCAGAAATAAGACCCACAACAGACTCAGGGAAAACTATCTAATTTTATGTTTAGACTGGATGAAGAAAGGGCAGCCATGTAGAAACGTGATCAGACAAAAGGGAATGATCTAATGATGCTGGACTGAGAGGGGAAGCTCAGTCAGACCTCCTGTGCAGCTTCTGTTTCTCTGCATGGCACTCCTTGCAGGAACCCTCTGGAATGAAGATCTTATCACCTACTGTTGGGTAAGGTAACTCAGAGAACTTCTTTATGGCATGGCAAGGTTAGAGTAATATTTTTCCATTTTATGGACGTATTTGGGGGAGAGGAGTTCTACTTTCTATGGCCTGGCTTGAGGGAAGAAGGGGAGCAGAAGAAAGGGCAGGAGATGGTCACTGAAAAGGAAAAATTAAAAATTTCAGGACCCTTCAAACTTCTTTATTCCAAAAGGGATAACTGAGTCACAAGTGCACTGTCATCCCCTCCTCAATGAGGTGCAGGAGTCCTCTTTTACAAAACAAAAGGACTTAGAAAATGACTGAACTAGAGTTTTTGTTTTGTTTTGTTCTTGGTGGACAGGGTACTGGAAGGAGAAAGGAAGCTTGGCTGGAAAGGTGGTCTAGCACATGGATAAGCCTCCTGATAAGAACCCACAGAAAAGTGTTGTTATTCAGACCTTTAAGAGTGTCTGACTCTCAGCAAACCTATCCCAGAGCATATAGGCAGGGTCTGGATGCATCTAACAGAGATTCTCTACAGATGCAAATTTATCCTCCAGTCTCCCCACTAGACAGACTGACAGCATTATTCCTGTTTGCCCACAACCACATAAAATTATTTCAAAGATATCTTTCTGGGGGGTAAAATATGTGTTATTTCCTTATTTTCCTTTTCCTACATAAAAATCTTCTTTAAGATATACAGTCTGTATAAAATGAGTGCATGTCAGTTATAACCTTAGAAGTGTAGCCTAAATAAACTCTTCAATGTAGATTATAAGTTTATCTTCACAAATGCAAACCAAAGAAAAGATTTTATCATTCTATCATTCTTTTGCCCACCCTGGAAAGATTACATTGACTATTTCTTCTACCCACCTGCTTTGAATGTTCATTTTATCTTACGGAGATTTACTGAGCACCAAATAGAACTTCATGAGAATACCATAAGTTGCCTTACTGATCACCTCCTTCACCCCTCCCTTTTCCTGTGCACCCCTTTTTCCTATAAATGAGAAGATCTCAACCTCTTCTATGGAGACCCTGTTCATAGCGGATGCTTTGTGTTCTGTGTTTGCCAGCACCCACCCCATGTCTTTAGAATCTTGCCTGAATAAAACTTAACTGAATGAGACTTTCAATTTTAGTCACTTATTATTTAAACTAACATCACAAAGAGACTTTGCTCCTGAGGCCCTTCCAAATTCCTTCAGTTTAAAGGACTTAGCATGCCAAAACTTCTTGTTTGGGGTGTTGTTTTCTGAGCCCCTAACAACTTCATTGCACTGGGCTTGCCAAGGAAATTGAGTGTCCAGGAAAACTAAATGTTTTCTAATGTGTGTGTTTCTACTTTCCCTAGAATGAAGCCTTTTGCAAGGCCACACTTCTCAGTACAAAGCCAATAAAGAGGTGATCAGAAAGATGGCTGGGCTGGGGGGACACACAGTAGAGTAAGGTGACCAGATTTTAACATTGGTAAAGTGGGACACCATTGGGGGGGTGGAGCCTGGGGGACAGGGCCTGACAACAAGGCAAACTTTGATAAGCAGTTCTTGATAATCAGTTCTCAACAATTATTTGTTATTATTAAAGTTTAACATCATAAAATTAACAAAAATAATATAAAACACATATCCTGGCGAAATAGCCACATGGTGGCCGAAAACCGTATATTCCCTTCCCTTCCTGTTCTCCCATGTTGCCTAACTTGTCCTGTACTCTTTCCAAAAATCGGGGCTTTTTTAAAACGCTGCAGGACTCAGGACAAATTGTTAAAAATCGGGGACGTCTGGTCACCTTAGAGTAACCCAACTGCCTCCCCAGATTCCCAGCACCTCAGGTTACCTGTAGGGCAGGGTA